>CAUYTI010041563.1:0-20972 GCA_963575145.1 Galago senegalensis
CAGGCGCCCGCCACAACGCCCGGCTATTTTTTGGTTGCAGCCGTCATTGTTGTTTGGCAGGTCCGGGCTGGGGATTCGAACCCGCCACCTTAGGTGTACGTGGCTGGCGCCTTAGCCGGTTGAGCTATAGGCGCTGAGCCAATTTCTTCCTTTTTTATAAAATAGGAATTAGGGCGGCACCTGTGGCTCAAAGAGTAGGGTGCCGGCCCCATATACCGGAGGTGGCGGGTTCAAACCTGGCCCGCCAAAAACTGCAAGAAATAAAAATAAAGTAGGAATTATAAGTAGTTCCTCTTCCTCTTTGATCCCGTGAGGTTATTGAGAAGACCGAGTAAAATCGCAACGTAAAACAGCAAACTCCGGGCCTCATGCTTGTATAATGCGCTGTTATTAAGAACACTGGGGTCAGCAATGTCTGATTCTCATGGCCACCTGGAAGGGAGAATAGGCTTTGCATTGGGATATTCTAAGTATTTACTTGAAATTTTATTTTTTGAGACAGAGTAACTCCTGGGCTCAAGTGATATTCTTGCCTCACCCTCCCTAGTAGCTGGGATTACAGGCGCCTACCACGATGCCCCGCTATTTTTAGAGAGGGAGGTCTTTATCTTTCTCAGGGTGGTCTCGAACCCATGAGCTCAGGCAATCCACCCGCCTTGGCCTCCCAGAGTGGTAGGATTACAGGCGTGAGTCACAAGCCTGGTCTGACATTTATTTAATTAGTTAATTTATTTGTTGAGACAGGGTCATGCTGTGCTGCTAGAGGTGATAGAGTGGAGTGGTATCATAGCTCACTGCAACCTCAAACCTCCCAGGCTCCAACAATCCAATCCTCTTGCCTTAGCTTCCCAAGTAGCTGGGACTACAGAAGTGTGCCACCACACTTAGCTGATTTTTCTTTTCTTTTTTTTTAGAAACAGAGTCTTACTTTGTCATCCTCAGTAGAGTGCTGTGGCATCACAGCTCACAGCAACCTTCAGCTCTTGGACTTAGGTGATTCTCTTGCCTCAGCCTCCCAAGTAGCTGGGACTACAGGCGCCCACCACAATGCCTGGCTATTTTTTTGTTGCAGTTTGGCCGGGGCTGGGTTTGAACCTACCACCCTTGGTATATGGGGCTGGCGCCCTACTCACTGAGCCACAGACACTGCCCTGATTTTTCTATTTTTGGTAGAGATGGGTTCTTACTTTTGCCCAGGCTGGTCTTGATCTCTTGTCCTCAAGCAGTTCTCCTGCGTCAGCCTCCCAAAGTGCTAGGATTACAGGTGTGAGCCACAGTTCCTGGCCTTGTCGTTTCACTTATTAACCTCCACTTTCTTCTAGGTCTCAGGTCTATAGTATCTCTTTCTCCAGGAAGCCCTCCCTGGGTCCCCAGGGCCTTCCCTGGGCCTCTAGGAAGGCCTCCCCATGAACCCTCTCCCAGCCTTCCTGGTCCTGTCAGCTCCTTCACTCCACCCCTGCACACTTTATGTCATCACTGTCAGGGATGGGTATGTCTCTCTTATGGGACAAACTTACCCAGGACTGTCCTGGGGGATGAGTGCTGAATGAAAAGTTGAATTTCTACCTCTTATTGATTCATTTGTTGGTATGTACAACTATTCCCTTGTAAGAACAATAAAATTTTAGTTGTAAATAAATACATAAATAAGAAAAGTTGTCTTGGTGCCTGTGGCTCAGGCGGCTAAGGCGCCAGCCACATACACCTAAGGTGGCGGGTTCGAAGCCCCAGCCCGGGCCCGCCAAACAACAATGATGGCTGCAACCAAAAAATGGCCAGGCGTTGTGGCGGGCGCCTGTAGTCCCAGCTACTTGGGAGGCTGAGTCAGGAGACTTGCTTGAGCCCAGGAGTTGGAGGTTGCTATGAGCTGTGATGCCATGGCACTCTACCCAGGGGGATAGCTTGAGGCTCCGTCTCAAAAAAAAACCAAAAACCTATGTATCTACTTGTACTTTTTTTTTTTTTTTTGGTGACAGAACTTCACTTTGTCACCCTTGGTAGAGTGGTGTGGCATTACATTTCACAGCAACTTCAAACTCTTGGGCTCATTTGATCCTTTTGCCTCAGCCTCCCAAGTACCAGGGTCTCACTCTTGCTCAGGCTAATCTCAAACTCCTGATCTCAAGCAGTCCACCTACCTTGGCCTTCCAGAGTGCTAGGATTATAGGCGTGAGCCACTGTACCCGGCCTTCCACTTATGCATTTTTAAGTTTTCATTTAAAAATTTTAAGGGCAGCACCTGTGGCTCAGAGGAGTAGGACGCTGGCCCCATATACCAAGGTGGCGGATTCAAACCCCGCCCCAGCCAGAAACTGCAAAAAAAAAAAATTAATTTTACCTTAAATAGTTGCCCATTATTTAATTTCTAGTATATAAATGCTGACATAATAAAAAATAACTGTTGAGTAACTATTTTAAATGTATATAACACAAATCCACAATGATATGATAGCCACCATCATCCATTTGAGGAATAAAAGAACATGCTTTGTCCAGAGATGATAGCTCATTCCTATAATCACAGCACTTTGGGAGGCTGAAGTAGGAGGGTCACTTAGGCTAGAAGTTTAATACCACCTTGGGCAACGTAAACACTGTTTCTATAAAAATTTTAAGATTTAGCTGGCATGGCTTGGCACCCCATAGCACAGTGGTTACGGTGCCAGCCACATACACTGAGGCTGGCGGGTTCAAATCCAGCCTAGGCCAGCTAAATAACAACGACAACTGCAACAACAACAACAACAAAAATAGCCAGGTGTTGTGGCAGGCGCCTGTAGTCGCAAGCTACTTGGGAGGCTAAGGCAAGAGACTCGCTTAAGCCCAAGAGTTTGAGGTTGCTGTGAGCTGTGATGCCATGGCACTCTACCAAGGGTGACAGTGAGACTCTGTCTCAAAAAAAAAAAAAAAGATTTAGCTGGCATGATGGCACATGTCTGTAGTCCCAATTACTGAGGAGGGTGATACAGGAGGATCACTTGAAGCCCAGAAATACAGTGGTATAATCATAGCTCAGTGGGCAGAGACTCTGTTTCTGGAAAACAAAACCCAGAAAGTTTAAATTCTTCTTTAATAGTCTGACATTATATTGTTTCTTTTTCTCCTTGAAATTTAATTTCCAACCTACTTTCCTCACATAATTATTTCTTAATATAATGCCATTTTCAATTGAAAGTCTTTTGCTGATCACATAATACATTTCTCTCCTACAAAAAATATGTATGTATAAATTGAACTTTTAAAAAAAATTTCCTGAGACCTTCAGGCAGTAAACACTAAAAAATTTCTTCTTGACTCACCATAATAATTATAGTAATAAGTTAATTTACTAAAATATTATAAGTAGGCTCAGTGCCTGTAGCTCAGTTGTTAGGGCACCAGCCACTTATACCAGCTGGTGGTTCGAACCTGACATGGGCCTGCTAAACAACTACAACAACAACGAACCTGACATGGGCCTGCTACAACTACAACAACAAAAAAAAAATAGCCAAGCTTTGTGGCAGGCACCTGTAGTCCCAGCCACTTGGGAGGTTGAGATAGGAGAATGGCTTGAGCCCAGGAATTGGAGGCTGCTATGAGCTGTGATGCCATGGCACTCTACCAAGGGCAATATAATGAGACTCTTGTCTCAAAATAAAATAAAATAAAATATTATAAGTACATTATGACTTTTGATAATTATCAAGCATAAATGTTTTGGAAGTATCTTTTAATGAGATAAAAGGCAGAAAGTTATTTATGGTGCTTTAATTAAAGATGACTTCACAAACAACAGTATTTTAAAATTTCTTGGCTCAGCGCCTGTGGTTCAAGCGGCTAAGGCGCCAGCCACGTACACCTAAGTTGGCAGGTTCAAATCCAGCCCAGGCCCGCCAAACAATGATGGCTGCAACCAAAAAATAGCTGGGTGTTGTGGCGGGCACCTGTGGTCCCAGCTACTTGGGAGGTGGAGGCAGGAGACTCGTTTGAGCCCAGGAGTTGGAAGTTGCTGTGAGGCCACAGCACTCTACCCAGGGGGACAGCTTGAGGCTCTGTCTCAAAAAAAAAAAAAAAAAAAAAAAAGTAAATAAAAATAAAGTGTCTCTTTGTTTTGAGATTTATGTACTTCCCAATAATTCAGCTTGATACAAGTTGAGATGAGTGAAAGTTATGCATATTTATGTTTGTGTGTGTGAGAGGGAAGACAGAGAAGGATGACTGTGAAAGAGGTGGTTCTCTATTTGAGAAAAGTTGTTGCTTTCATGGATACAATCCACTAGAATGTATACCTTTTGAGGGTTCAGATTTTATTTATTTATAACTTTGATCTGTTCATTAATATAGGCCTAGTCCCAGAACAGTGACTGGAATGTAACAGGCACGCAGTAAATATTTGAGGAATGAATAAACTGAATAAATGAACTTATGAATGAAAAAACTATGTAGTGAATCAGAAGGTCACACATGTTAAATACTATATTTTTCTAGGGTTTGTGTAAGTGGGTTTCCACGGCAACATGAAAAACATTGGAAAGAACTCTGTGGTCGAATAGTATTGGATCCTGAATTTATGGTGCAACTTCTCACAGGGGTTTATTATGCTATGTAAGTAGGTGGAGCATAACATTTTATGAATAATGTTTGGAAACTTTTAATATTTCACTTTCTTCCTCATTAGACACAATACTGAATCTTTTGTTCCATGATGAGTTTGTTATCTTGCTTTTCTAATATGGCTTTCTTTTAGTACTTTTTACACATAAATGGCCAAAGTATAACTATTCATTAAAATTGGAGTCTACAAATTGTCATGTTTTCCGCGTGGAAAACTGTGTATCTCTAAATAGTTTGTAACCCTGGTTTTCATGAATGCATTAAATAGATTATTATGAATATCAGCATAATAAAAACCAATTTATGTGAAGAAACATCTGTAACCCATTTTAAAGATAAAATATTGAAATCTTCATTTTGTTTTTATACTACTTCATTTTGTTCTTTCATTTATAAATGAAATGATGTATGATTTGATGTGAAAATCTTCACGACCAAAATAGTGGGACCTGGAACAGTAAAAAAAAGCTGTGATGAAGATTAGAGATATTTGCATAAGATAGTGAATGATCTGCTTCTCCATAGGTATAATGGACAGTGGGAGCTTGGCCAGGAAGTTCTTGATGACATCATTTATAGAGCTCAGCTAGAACTTTTTTCTCAACCACTATTGGTAAGTTTTTTTTTTTTTACTCCTATTAAATATAACTGTATTTTTAAACAGCACTACTGGATCAAAAATTATTATTTTAAAATTAAATTTGACTTTTTTTTTTTTTTTGAGACAGGGTCCTACTCTGTTCCCCAGGCTGGAATACAGTGGCGTGATCATAGCCCACTATAGTCTCAATCTCCTGGGCTCAAATGATCCTCCTCCCTCAGCCTTCTGAGTAGTTAGGAATATAGACCCACACTACTATGCCTAGCTAAGTTTTAAATGTTTTTGTAGAGATAGAGTCTCACTATGTTGTCCAGGTTGATCTTGAACTCAGGGGCTCAAGTCATCTCTCTGGTTCAGCCTCCCAAAGTGCTGGGATTACAGGTATGAGCCACTGTGTCCAGTTATGGGGAAAAATATTTACTATGTTGGCCAAACACAGTGGCTGACACCTGTAATCCTAGTACTCTGGAATGCCAAGGTGGGAAGATCCCTTGAGCTGAGGAGTTCGAGACCACCCTGAGCAAGAGCAAGACCCTGTCTCTTCTAAAAAACAGAAAATTAGCTGGTGATAATGGCAGGTGCCTGTAGTCCTAGCTACTTGGGAGGCTGAGGCAGGAGGATCACTTGAACCTAGGCATTTGAGGTTGCTGTGAGCTAGGCTGACAAATCATTAGAAAAAGACTGATTTTTTTTTTCCTCCCTTGATTTAGATTTAGTATCATCTAAATTCTAAACCATCAGTTTTTCTAAAAGCAAAATTAACATGCACTATACTAACTGAGAAAATGATTTTAGCTGGCATGACATAAAAGAGAATTAATATTTTATTCTTTTTTTTTTTTTTTTTTTTTTTTTGAGACAGAGCCTCAAGCTACCCCCCTGGGGGGAGTGCCGTGGCTTCACAGCTCACAGCAACCTCCAACTCCTTGGCTCAAGCGAGTCTCCTGCCTCAGCCTCCCAAGTAGCTGGGACCACAGGCACCTGACACAACGCCCAGCTATTTTTTGGTTGCAGCTGTCATTGTTGTTTGGCGGGTCCGGGCTGGATTCGAACCTGCCACCTTAGGTGTATGTGGCTGGCCCCTTAGCCACTTGAGCCACAGGCGCCGAGCCTTAATATTTTATTCTAAATGAAAAAACTTCATACTCCACCACAACATACGTATATGTCCAAATAGTAAGTAATCAATTAAAAGATAAATGTAAACACCCAATGTTTAGCTGAGTGAGGAAAGCATTCTTTACAGTGGCAGTGTAAAACAGCTCTAAACATCCCTCTGCAGAAGTAGTTTTGTCATATGTGTATGTGTGGGCTTTTTGTCTTTTTTTTTTTTTTTTTTAAACCTGTCCCACATCTAGCAATGTATTCCAGGAAACTAATTTAAATACCAAAAAAAGTATTATAAGCTTGGCACCTGTAGCACAGTGGTTATGGCACTGGCCACATGCACTGAGGCTGGCAGTTTCGAACCCAGCCTAGGCCAGCTAAAACAACAATGACGACTGCAAAAACAAAAAATAGCCAGGCATTGTGGCAGGTGCCTGTAATCCCAGCTACTCGGGAGGCTGAGCAAGAGAATCATCTAAGCCTAAGAGTTGGAGGTTGCTTGAGCTGTGATGCCACAGCACTCTACTGAGGGTGACATAGTGAGACTCTGTCTTAAAAAAAAAGTATAAGGACAATATTATAGTGCTTTTTTATTTTATTTTTTTTGAGACAGGAGCCTTAAGCTGTTCCCCTGGGTAGAGTGCTGTGGCATCACAGCTCACAGCAGCCTCCAACTCCTGGGCTCAAGCAAGTCTCCTGCCTCAGCCTCCTGAGTAGCTGGGACCACAGGCACCCACCACAATGCCCAGCTATTTTTTGGTTGCAGCTGTCATTGTTGTTTGGCGGGCCTGGGCGAGACTCGATCCTGCCACCTTGGGTGTATGTGGCTTCCTTAGCCACTTAAGCCACAGGCACCGAGCCTATAGTGCTTTTTTTAATTGCAAGGGAATAAAAAATACTCTGAGTGTTCCACAGAGAATTATTTAAGTTATATTTACTTGATAAAATTATATATTTGAGATTTATATTGAAGAAAAATGCTAGCTTGTGTTAAATAGAAAAAATATTATGTAACTATTTTTTTTAAACTTGATGGGACAGAGGAGGTATACAAAATGCTAATAATTATCTAGGTGATTCAACTGTGGATGGTTTTACTTCTTTCTGATTAAGCTTTTTATAGGTTTTCTTTTTTCTTTTTTGAGACAGAGTCTTACTCTGTGACCTGGGTAGAGTGCTGTAGCATCGTTGTAGCTCATAGCAATGTCAAACTTCTGAGCTTGAGCAGTCTTCTTGCTTCAGTTTGCCAAGTACCTGGGACTATAGGTGTGTGCCACTACTCCCATCTAGTTTTTCTACTTTTAGTAGAGATGGGGTCTTTCTTGCTCAGGTTGGTCTCGATCTCCTGAGCTTAAGTAATTCACTGACCTCAGCCTCCCAGAGAGCTAGGATTACAGGCATGAGCCACTGCACCTAGCCTATAGTGTTCTTATAATTGTATTCTTGTAATGTTATTTTCTACTTGTATCATTTTGAGTACAGTACAACTTTTCAAAAAGTAGTTTATTTATAATGGTTTTTAATATTTTAAGCTACATGTAAATTTATTGAATTAGCATTTATAGTAATTCTCTGATATTTGAATTCTTGTTTTTTCTCATCCCAGTATCCCTAATTTTACTCTAAGGGTTATATTACAACAAAGATATATTGTATCATCATAATAATACTTTGTATTTATGGGACTCTTTAAATTCATAGTTTGTACCTACAACAATCTTGTAAATTAAGTACAGGCAACATTTCCAAGGCAATATAGGTAAAGAGATTAGTAATCTCCAGTTCTAGAGTATTTTTTTATTGTTAGAAATCTCTGAGGGATCCAATAAATAATAACCCTTTTTCCTATTCAGATCTAGAAAATAATTGACAAATAGAGATACTGACAAAGGCTAAACTGAAAGACCTAATTCCCCATCATGGAACAACCCACTGGAGAGAAGGTTTGAGTGGGAAGATCAAGTACACCCATCCAACTTGCTACCTTCCTGTTGTGCTTATTTAGGTGGAAAGAGGGGGAGAGAAAGACAATTCTTTAGCTCAAGATCTTTGCTAGATTAAGACAACCCAGTTAAGAAACATGGACCAGTTAAGTGTCAGTTATGCACCAACCAGGTATCTCACTTTCTTCCTTAGGGAGCCAAAAGTGGTAGGAGAAAATGTTGGAAGAATTTAGGGAAAATACCTCCTCATGTAAACAGAGTAGTAGAGATAATCCTAATGTTATCAGAGATTAAATTTTTTTATTTTGTTTTGATCATCTGAAGAATGCGATAATTTAAGAAACTTATTCTACGCTTGGCGCCTGTGGCTCAGTGGCTAGGGCACTGGAGCTGCCAGGTTTGAACCCAGCTGAGGCCTCCCAAACAATGACAACTACAACAACAACAACAACAAAAAAAAGCTGGATGTTGTGGCGGGTGCCTGTAGTTCTAGTTACTTGGGAGGCCGGGCAAGAGAATCGCTTAAGCCCAAGAGTTTGAGGTTGCTGTGAGGTGTGACACCACGGCACTCTACCCAGGGTGATAGCTTTAGACTCTGTCTCAAAAAACAAAAAAAAAGAAACTTATTCTGGCTGGGTGCAGAGGCTCCTGCCTGTAATCCTAGCACTGTGGGAGGTGAAGTGGGTGGATAGCTTGAGCTCATGGGTTTGAAGCCAGCCTGAGCAAAAAGCAAGATCCCATCTCTACTAAAAATAGAAAAAACTGAGTCAAGAGGATCGCTTGAGCCCATATTGGAGGATGCTGTGAGCTATGATGTTACGGCACTTTACCAAGGGTAACAACTTGAGACTGTCTCAAAGAAAAAAAGAAAAAGAAAGAAACTTATTCTAAATTGATCTCTATAAGGGTTCAGATGTTAGATAATCTTCTTTCTTTGGAATACTTTTTCTCTTTGGTAGTAACTTCAAGGAATCAGTGGGGTATGTGACTTACATTTTGAAAAATAATTTTTCATTTGAAAAACCTATGTACAGGGTAGTGCCTATGGCCAGTGGGTAGGGCACCAGCCCCATATACTGAGGGTGGTGGGTTCAAACCCAGTCCCAGCCAAACTGCAACAAAAAAATATCCGGGTGTTGTGGTAGACACCTGTAGTTCCAGCTACTCGGGAGGCTGAGGCAAGAGAATCACCTAAGCCCAGGAGTTGGAGGTTGCTGTGAGCAGTGTGATGCCACAGTACTCTACTGAGAGCAATAAAGTGAGATTCTGTCTCTACAAAAAAAAAAAAGAGAGAGAGAGAGAGAAAAGCCTATGTACAGAACTTTGGCTCATTAAAAAAAAAAAAAAGAAAAGTTGAATAGAGGCTGAATGTAGTGGCTCTTGCCTGTAATCCTAGCAACTGGGAGGCTGAACTGGGCAGATTGCTTGAGCTTAAGAGTTTAAAATCAGCCTGAGCAAAAGCGAGACTCTGTCTCTACTAAAAGAAAAGTAGAGAAATTATCCAGGCATCATGGCAGGTACCTGTAGTCTCAGCTACCGATGAGGCTGAGGCAGGAGCATCACTTGAATCCTGGAGTTTTTGAGTTTTTTCCAGTTAAATGAGTTTATTGAAACTGAAAGTATGATGGTCGACCAAAGTAAACACAAAAGCCAAAGAATGGTGATCAGTATTCCTGGTGAGGGGAAATTTATTCTACTTAAAGGCAAAAGTGGAAGTGCTGAACAGAATTACATTTTCCATACAAGTCTAACAGACAGAAGATTTGATTGGCTACTTTTGATTATACTTTTAGGGGGCTTCTTAACATCCTCTTATAAAGAAGTAACAATCACAAGAGTTTTTATGTCCAGACTCATTTAGCCTAGGTTTGAATGAAGACTAGGGAGTCTGATTAATGTACCACGTGTCAACACAAAGGTCAGGAAGCAGTGGTCATGCATCAGAGCTGAATTTCATGACTCCTGTTTCCAAGGATTAAAGTTTCCCCTTTGCAAATTAAATTTGGAAAGTCCTGAAATTTTATTTTCTTTGCACATCAGTCTGTTTATGCTTATTGTTTCTTTATTTCTTGTAAAATTTCACTACACATAACTTCCTCACCAGCTTCCAAACAAAGATCATGGTGTCCCTGACTTTATTTTACCAATAGATGGGGGAAATGATGTGTTTTTTTGTTTTTTGTTTCTGTTTTTTTGTGGTTTTTTTGGTAGAGACAGAGTCTTACTTTATCATCCTCGGTAGAGGGCTGTGGCGTTACAGCTCATAGCAACCTCCAACTCCTGGGCTTAGGTGATTCTCTTGCCTCAGCGTCCTAGTAGTTGGGACTACAGGTGCCCACCACAACACCTGGCTAGTTTTTTGTTGCAATTTGGCCAGAGCGGGGTTTGAACCCAGGACATGATGTTTTATAATCACGTTAATGAAATAGTACTCTTTTTCTTTTTTTTTTTTTTATTAAATCATAACAGTATACATTAATACTATCATGGGGTACAGTGTACTGTTTCTGTATACAATTTGAAGTACTTTCATCCAACTGGTTAACATAGCCTTCATGTCTTCTTCTTAGTTATTGTGTTAAGACATTTATGTTTTACATTTAGAGAGATTCACATGTACCCTTATAGTATGAACCATAGGCGTGATCCTGCCAGTCACCCTCCCTCCACACATGTACTCTTTTTCTAATCAATTGCATATTCCCTTCTTTACCCTTCACTCACAGATTCACAATTTCCAAAATTTCTTTGAGCTGTGACACTCTTTTGTCAAGTTGTCTCTTTCTCTCCTTGAGTTACACATATGTGAAATCAATCTGACTAAGAAATTTTGTTTTGACTTAAAAGCAATATAGTTTGTCAAATCCCTGTTTATACTTAAGATGTTAGAGACACTAAGTGATTTCTGTTAAAAGCAGCTGAGAGATAAGGTGGGGAGAAAGAGTTAAATAGGCTGAATTTGGGACAACTGGGAATTGAAACTGGGAGAAATGAATCTGAACCCAGGAGGCTGAGGCAGGAAGGTGGCTTGAGCCTAGGAGTTTGAGGTTGCTGTGAGCTAGGCTGATACCACGGCACTCTAGGCTGGAGCAACAGTGCGAGACTCTGTCTCAAAAATAAATAGAATACAGAACAATGTCAGATACATTTCTGACAAATTTGTATTCTTATATGTTATAATACAAGTTTTTAGATATTCAAAATATTATGGAAACACGAAGTACAGAATATACAAAATCTGTTTATTGGTTGTAAATTTGTATAGACTTATATTATCATTTTAGGTTGCCAATGCCATGAAAAACTCATTACCATTTGATGCTCCTGATTCTTCACAAGAAGGCCAGAAAGTACTTAAAGTGGAAGTCACTCCAACAGTGCCGAGGATTTCTCGGACTGCAATTACAACAGCTTCAATTCGTCGTCATAGATGGAGGAGAGAAGGTGAGTGCAAAGTCCCTATAGTCTACTTAAGGATTCATGTAAATTTATCACTGTTTTTATGACTGTTTTAGCACATATTATAGGATCCTGTATAATTAAAGTAAAATTTTTTAATTTTTAAAAATAGCACTAGAAATGTGATCAAATGCCCAAAGTCATTTTAATATAAATGTATGTATATTTATAAAGTAGAAAGTTACTATTTAGATTGCTTTATGAATGCTAAGACAGAATATAAGAAATAAGATCAGGTTAACTTTTTCTGTTTTAACTAGCAATAACAATACTAAATAAGTTGTTTTAACTCTGTTACCATACCAGGAGAGGAAGGTGCATGTATGAGCATTGTGGGCAAAAACTATGTAACTGACCAAACTAACAGTATAATACAGTGTTCATAAAGAATTGATTCCTGTTTTTGAATATTTATCTTTACTTTTCCTTTTTTTGTAAGTGCTGAATCCAGCAGTATTTCATAGACATATGGTACTTGAATAGTCAAGCTGTCTTGCCTAAGAGATATTAATTACCATTTTAATGATCCAGATTTTTCTGTCCTATTCATTTGCAAACCTCACATTGTTCATCTGCTGCCTTATGTGTGTGCATGCTGTGCACACACATGTTAACTCTATAGTGTTTGTGTTTATATCATATCCATATATATACATTCTCTTATCTGCCTGGGTCAAAATGCTCAAAACAGAATAGAGCAGCACAAAAGCACTAAAATTTTATATGTTGAATCCCAGATGGCTTTGACTTCTCAAACGAGGCTGACTCGAGTATTCCTGGCTCCCCGATCCAACTCGGCTCCACTGACCTAGGGATCAAACGTGTGCAAGAGGGGGAGGTGCTGGTGCGCAGGACCCCTGAGCATGGCTCGCCGGAGCCCAACTCAGCAGCAGCCACAACAGAGGGTAGGACAGAGATGAGGAGGCAGAAGTCAGTGAGGCAGTTGCTGGAGAAAAATTCTGGCTCTCTATTCCCAAGCCGAATATTTTTCCATTCCAGTGTGTGTTTCCACTACTTCAGGGTGTATTAGCTCCTCCCTGCAAAGCACCCTCCCTTCCCATATGCCTAGGACCAGGTCAGGTACAATCTTTAGTTGCCATTTGTGCTGGCCTGGAGTCTGCATCCTTGTGTAATCAAAGAACAGCTTGGCATGGCTACTAACAAGGCAGGGCCCTCTCTCCAAAAGATCTGCAAATGCTTGGAATTTTTTCATTACTGAGCATGTTTATTCTAACATTAGGAAAGAAAAATGCACCCAATGGACATGAGCCCGATCAGTCAGTATGAATGATTTCATTTATATAACAATTCTTTAAAAATCTGTGAAGAGAGGCTCAGTGCCTGTGGCTCAAGTGGCTAAGGCGCCAGCCATGTACACCTAAGGTGGCCGGTTCGAATCCAGCCCAGGCCGCCAAACAATGACGGCTGCAACCAAAAATATAGCCGGGTGTTGTGGCGGGTGCCTGTGGTCCCAGCTACTTGGGAGGCTAAGGCAGGAGAATCACTTGAGCCCAGGAGATGGAGGTTGCTGTGAGCTGAGATGCCATGGCACTCTACCCAGGGTGACAAGCTTGAGGCTCTGTCTCCAAAAAAAAAAAAAAAATCTGTGAAGAGAGTTTTGTAACATTAGTATATTATCTTTGAGAAATTGAAGTGGAGCTGACCAATTTATCTGATCTTTGGGTGTTCAGTTAACAAGAATTTTTTTAATCTCTTTGACAAGGTTGCGTGTATTGATTGGTTTTTCAGAAGCTGCAGATCAAATTGCTTAGGTCTAGCTAGTGAACTATTGACATCTTTCCTCTATAAATGTGCTGGTCTGTTGCACACTTCATTGTGTAATTTATTGTAAATTAGGGTTATATTGCTCCCCAACAGAACTGAAGTGTATTATTAAGTTTAGATATTCTACTAGATCCTTGATTCTACAATGTAGATACCTCAAAACCAGAAATTTTTTACTCACATACCCCACCACCACTACCTTAAAAGAACACTTCTCTCAGATAGGGTAGTGTTTACTTGCTGTTTTACATGTTAGCTTTGTGAAAGAGGGACCATAGACCAAATAGCTTTTAAAATTATCCAATATATTGCTACTATGGAAACTTTACACTAGTTTATGAAATAAGCCAAGTAGTTTTCAAAGTATGTATTTACTTAATTTAAAGGCCAAACACACATAAAACAGCTCAGCAGCTAGGATGCCTGCCACATACAGCAGAGCTGGCAGGTTCAAATCCAGCCTGGGCCTGCCAAACAACAATAACAACTACAACCAAAAAATAAATTGCTGGGCGTTGTGGTGGGCACCTGTAGTCCCAGCTACTTGGGAGGTTGCGGCAGGAGACTGGCTTGAGCCCAGGAGCTGAAGGTTACTGTGAGCTGTGACGCCACAGCACTCTACCCAGGGCGACATAGTGAGACTGTCTCAAACCACCCCCACCAAAACAAACATACATAAAGCATTTAACTTCCACCTTAGGGAAGTCTCTTGCTCTTTGGTGCATTAGAAATTTGAGCATGCTCAGTAAGAATCTAAATCTACTCTCTGTTCCCTTGCCCATTTGCCTAGGTTGACCTTACATCATTTAACACTGTTGCATGTGCATGACCTAGGGACCCAAAAAAGTTGGTTCTGTTTTAGAAATCCTTTAAATGGCTGTGAAAGATGCAGCCTTCTCTTTTTGTTTTTTATATATCTCTTTATGTTATCCTTAGGAGTCAGTTTTATCTTGTGTAAACACATAAAAATGAGAATATGAATAGATGTATCCAAATTTGGCCTAAATTGAACAACAGTCTGTTTCTCAACATTCTTAGTGACTAAATGAGCCACTTAATGTATATTTGTTACCATTGTTAGAATGTTGGGAGTATTTGTGCTAAATGTAGTACTGTTATTAACTAATAGTTGATAAAATTCTAGAAAGTGTGGGATTAAGTTGAAGTATTTCTTCCAATTCATCGAAAGTCATACACTTTGAAATAAAGGAACCAAAGTAGTAGTTCCTTTTTAATCCTGTACAATCCTAGTAAATATTCAAATAGCCTACTTTAATATCTCATCACTGGCAAAATTCAGTTGTAAGATGGTATAGCCAGGAGGAAAGAGAAGTTTCTTGAGTGTGTTTGAAATTTCTAAAAAAGTTATTTTATCTTTTAATCTAGATTAAATTTTTTTTAAATCAACATTAGTATAACCTAAATTTACAAGAAAAAACAGCTATCAATAGAAAAGTTCTTTTTTTTTTTTTTGAAGACAGAGTCTCGAGCTGTCCCCATGGATTGAATGCCATGGCATCACAGCTCACAGCAACCTCTAACTCCTGGGCTCAAGCCACTCTCCTGCCTCAGCCTCCCAAGTAGCTGGGACCATAGGCACCCGCCACAACGCCCAGCTAAGTTTTGGTTGCAGCCAGCATTGTTGTTTGGCCAGCCAGGGCTGGATTCAACTCCACCACCTTAGGTGTATGTGGCTGGTGCCTTAGCCACTTGAGCCACAGGCACCGAGCCAATAGAAAAGTTCTTTAAAAATTCTTTTTGATTGTCTCTTTGGACCATGAATGGAATTATTGTTACCTAAAATTACAAAAGAAGAATGTTTTGAGACACAGTTGTCTTTTTATTCCCTGAAGTTTTTTAAATGGCAGGAAGGAAATGACTAAAAATCATGAAGATAAAAAGAAAACATTTTTTACTAAGATGGATTTGAATGGTTATATACTTAAAATTGGGGTTATTATATGTTGAAATTGAAGGGAGAATATCAGCCCATCGTCTACCTTTATCCTGATTGTCAGGTAACTTTTTTTTTTTTTTTGAGAGATAGAGTCTTTGTTGCTGCTGGCAGAATGCCGTGGTATCACAACTCACAGCAATCTCAAACTCCTGGGCTCAAGCGATTCTCTTGCCTCAGCCTTCTGAGCAGTGGGGACCACAGGCGTCAACTACAATGCCCAGCTAGTTTAATTTATTTATTTATTTTGAGACAAGAGTCTCACCTTGTCACCCTTGGTAGAGTGCTGTGGTATCACAGCTCACAGCAACCTCCAATCCTGGGCTCAAGCAATTCTCTTGCCTCAGCCTCCTGAGGAGCTGGGAGCACAGGCACCCACTACAATGCCTGGCTGTTTTTTTTAGAGATGGGTCTCACTCTTGCTCTTGCTCAGTCTAGTCTCAAACCTATGAGCTCAGGGCAATCTACCTGCCTCGGCCTCCCAGAGTGCTAGGATTACAAATAATATTCTATTTGTGACTTTTAAAGCTAGAATTAAAATTATTACTAAGCTGAGGTCATTATCTGTGATTAAAATATAGTCAGTATTCCATTATACTGAAGCAGCATTTCTTAGTATATAAAATATCAGTAGATTCTCTTGCATGGTGGCTTTCATGTTATCATCTTTTTTACAGCCATACCGCTTGGGCATCAGGTCTGCATGTAGCAAGATTCAGAAGCTTGCACTAAATCTCTCAGTCTCCTTTCCTAATTCAGTAGACACATCCAATAATATGTTTCTGTTCCCCTCCAGTTTTATATTACTAATATCAATTCTGAACCAATAACTATCTTTTCTTGGGCATTTTGGAGTTCTTTATACAAATTGTAAGTAAATTACTAAAATAACATGAATATAATTTAAAGTTTTCATTTTGAGGTACATTATATATAATTTTTCTGAAGGGGTTGAGAGAAGTGGTGTCAGCTGCTACTGTTCTTAGTAAATGCATTTTCATATGGCTTTGCATGATGATTAAAGATGATTAAAACTGCTGGATATAACAAGGTTCCTTTTGCTTTAGAAAAATACTATTTCATTCTTCTTTGGAAGGAAGAAAATAAGCCATATTAGAAAATATAGCTTAAAAAAGTCTTATTTTTCTAGGTTCTATGTCAAATAAAAAATTATGCTTACATATTTGATATAT
Organism: Galago senegalensis; assembly: GCA_963575145.1. Classification (NCBI taxonomy): domain Eukaryota; kingdom Metazoa; phylum Chordata; class Mammalia; order Primates; family Galagidae; genus Galago; species Galago senegalensis. The sequence goes on from CAUYTI010041563.1 coordinate 16,639, forward strand.
ATTTTGCTTAGGTAACCTGTATCTCAAAGTAATATTTGTTTAGATCCTTTCCTAATATTTTACCTTAACTATATGGTGATATCTGTTTTGTAGATTCAGATTAAACTAACTTGCAGGCCGGGAAACTTATCTAATGAGCAAACCAATATCAGTTTTTGAAAGAAGCAAATGTATTACTTTTTAAGAGAATACGGATGATACTTTCAGTAAGAGAATTGGGCTTTTTGGAAACCACAAGCTCACTGTATTATGTATGCTTCTCTTTTCCCACAAGAATCCAAGATAAGACTTTTTTCATTAACTGCAGTTCTTTACAAAATATGATGGGACACGATAGTATTTTGTGATTATGACAATAATATATGTCAATGTTAAGAGTCCCAGATATTGGCTCAGTGCCTGTGGCTCAAGTGGCTAAGGAGCCAGCCACATACACCTAAGATGGTGGGTTCGAATCCAGCCCAGGCCACCAAAACAACAATGACAGCTGCAACCAAAAAATAGCCAGGCGTTGTGGCAGGCGCCTGTAGTCCCAGCTACTTGGGAGGCTGAGGCAGGAGACTTGCTTGAGCCCAGGAGTTGGAGGTTGCTGTGAGCTGTGATGCCACGGCACTCTACCCAGGGGGATAGCTTGAGGCTCTGTCTCAAAAAAAAAAAAGAGTCCCAGATATTATAGATATACACAAAACAGAAAATAAAAATCCTTTTAAAATATCCTGCTGGTTCCCTACCTTGCTCCCTGGTATTTTTTCCACATTAACTGATTAAGAAAAAGTGGAAACCAGTGAGTAGATGTGTCCATAAGACAAAATATGATTATGAAGTTACTGGAAGCAATGTAATTTTTTAGTTTTGAGTTACAAAATTACTTGTTCTACATTAAAGGTTTTAAAGTCATATAGAAGCAGTTAGCTGTTGAATAAACACAAAATTTTATATAAAAGGGTTTGGAAAAAAAAGGATTTGGCTTATAGGCCTAAATGATCTTTTTTGTAAAGTCTATTTTATGGTAGGTTAAAGAAGGTGAGGGAAAACTTTTTTTTTAAAGAAATAGATATGGTCATTGCAAGTGAATTATAGAGTATATTATAAGGATTTATGTTAAAAAAAGTTGTTACTTTACCTAGTTTTATGTGCTTAAAAATTGATAGTATACTAAATATGTTTCTGGGTAGTTCTACAAAAGCTAGACTAAAGCTGAATTAACAGAATGAATAGCATATTAGAATTCTGTGTAGATTAAGATTTATTCCTCTATTCAGTGGCAGTGTTGATAATGGAGCTATTGCCAAACTATAGCAACTATTACTCAAAAGATAAGGTCACTGTTGTTATGCACAGATATTACTTAATTTAGCTACTGCTGAGTTTGTCTGATTTGTTTTTTTTAGGTGCTGAGGGTGTAAATGGAGGAGAGGAGTCTGTAAACCTAAATGATGCAGATGAAGGATTTTCATCAGGGGCTTCCCTCAGCAGTCAGCCAATTGGGACCAAACCATCCTCTTCTTCTCAGAGGGGAAGCTTAAGGAAAGTAGCAACTGGGCGTTCAGCCAAGGATAAAGAAACAGCCTCTGCCATCAAATCCAGTGAGAGCCCTCGAGATTCAGTAGTTCGCAAGCAGTATATACAGCAACCAGCTGATCTTAGTGTAGATTCAGTTGAGCTGACACCGATGAAAAAACACCTGAGCCTGCCTGCTGGCCAGGTGGTGCCAAAAACCAATAGTATAAGTCTAATCCGGACAGCCAGTGCTTCCTCAAGTAAATCATTTGACTACGTAAATGGCAGTCAAGCAAGTACCAGCATTGGGGTTGGCACTGAGGGAGTTACTAATTTAGCAGCTCACAGTGCTAATCGATACTCAACTATCAGTCTACAGGAAGACCGGCTAGGTCAAGCTGGTGAAGGTAAAGAGCTCCTCAGTCCAGGAGCCCCCTTAACCAAGCAGTCTCGATCCCCAAGTTTCAATATGCAGCTAATATCCCAGGTGTAGTTTTGACACCCTCTCTCCTTTCTGCTTACCTTTTAAACTGAACGTATTTTGTTGTGCAAGAAGACACTTCATCACACATTGTGAAAATGCTGGTGACCATAATCAGATTTGATTTAGTTTAGGTATCTTCATACCATTTTTTTGTATGGAAACAGCAATAAGGTTTTATTTTCCCTCCTTCCTATATCTTCCCGTCACCTTTCCTTGTAAATGTGTTTGTGAAGCAGTATAAAATGTTTGCCTTTTCCATGCCTTCCTTTCTCCTTGGGTGATGTGCAATCCATCGTAGGCTGATCGGTCCCATTTCAACACTGTGAGATTGAGGATATGTAAGAGGAAATGGTGTATATGATCCCTATGAAATGATTCTTTGGCTTTTGCTTAAAAACAAAACAAAACGGGTTTGTTCTCATAATCTACAGAACTATGAAGATTACTGGATCATATTTTTTCTTTCTTAACCAGGAGTGCCTCAGAGATTCTGCTATGACTTTGGACTTCTCTGAGTCTGTGCAATCATTTTCTAGAAAACCATGGGGAAAGGTGGTAGTGCTGCACTTTTTCAGTAAAATGAGGGTAGCTCTTTTTTTCCCCCCATCTCCTTTATCCCAAGGACATAAATGTTCAAATAGTGAGGCATTTAAATCGTGACCACCTTCATTAGAGGGCAGGGCTCCAAGTTGATTGTGTAATTGATAATGCACTTTGTCAGTGGCTCTATAGTCATTATTAACATGTCTTCCCTCTTCCCCACAAGGACATAAGATCATTTCTGTCCTTAAAGTCTGAACAGCTAACAAATCAGAGAATCCAAGGGGCAAGTTCTATTTCCCAGGAATGACTGACACTTTGGTGCTGGGGTTTTGTGGGGGGAGGGGTGGTTTTTATTTAGATTGTGTTAAGTGTGAGGGGAGGTTTTGTTTTTTTCTTTTCCTTTGTGAGCTGATGATGACTGAAGTAGAATAGTACATCTTCAGGTAAAGAGAGGGATTTCTCAGTCTACTTTCTGTGACATTAGACTATTAGAGAAACCCTTTCAGCTGCTTTCTAGATGTACCTAAATTCAGTCAGATATTTTGGATTAAGAAACCTGAAGTCCTGATAGATTACATACTCCAAGGAAATACATCAGGGAGAGATAATTGGCTGAAAACACTGATGCTTCAATGTGACACATTTTTATAGAACATTCTACCAGGGGGTACTGACTTGATTTCTCCTACAAGGACCACACTGCCTTTGTGTTTAATGTAATGCAATTTGTGTACATTCTAATCATATATCTGCAAAGTTTTTCATTTTTATAAAACTTGGAAATCATGCCAGTAAGCTAGATGTTGAATGTATGTAAGTAGCATTTGGTAACTGCTGAAAGGCTAAAAAAATGCATTATCAGTTAAAATTAGTTCTGATTTGGCTGAATAAGATTTTATTGTAACCTCTTCTGGGTCTCAGGCACTAATGTTTAAAAAAGAAGGGAATGTATTCAGTTTTTAAAAATCAGCATATTGTGACTTGAACTGCTATAAGTTGTCCTTCCACAGAATACATCAGAGCTATTAGTGCTGTGTACATGTAGATGTTTTTACTTTATTGTGAAAGAAAAATATACTGAATTTATAGAAAGCAAGTATTCGCCTAATAAAATTTAAAATTTTATTTCTACCAATTAAAATTACAATAGATTTTGATAAACAGAAAAATGCCCTTTTTTCTCACACCTAAAACTCTCCCCTTTTATTTATTGCAAGAACATTTTTTTAAAAGAGTTTCTGTTAGAATCTAAGAACAATGATGCTTGTTTGAATTTAGTAGTCTATAACATTTTTCATCTTATATGAAAATGGAAAACTAAAACCTGAACTAGTATCTACAACATTGCCAAAGTCTGTGGTAAAGATTAAGTTGACGATTGATTGTGTGTGTTTATATATATGATGTGTATATGTATATATCACAGAGACATATTTTAGCTATCCCTTATTTCTTTTAATTTAATTAAGGGATGTCAAAGGAAAAGAATTTTAAAACAGTCAAAATAAATGAGGTATAAAAGTTTATAACATGCTAAGGAGGGCAAAGTTTCAGATATATAAGGAAAGAGGCATTGTACTTATCTGGGAGTGAGATCTTGGCTTTGGCTGTAAGTTAGTCACTTTATGGCAGAAATACATGGTTTATTTAGGAGCCTAAAGAACTGGTTTTTTTTTTTTTTTTTTTTTTTTTTTGAGACAGAGCCTCAAGCTGTCCCCCTGGGTAGAGTGCCGTGGCATTACAGCTCACAGCAACCTCCAACTCCTGGGCTCAAGCGAGTCTCTTGCCTCTGCCTCCCAAGTAGCTG
>CAUYTI010041565.1:0-13104 GCA_963575145.1 Galago senegalensis
AGAGGAAAAAAAAAAAATAGCCGGGCATTGTGGCAGGTGCCTATAGTCCCAGCTACTGGGGAGGCTGAAGGTTGCTGTGAGCTGTGACACCACAGCATTCTACCAAGGGTGACAAAGTGAGACTCTGTCTCTTAAAAAAAAAAAAAAAATTCAAGCCTCTCCAAGCAAAGATGATTCAGAGCCTAAAACTAGTACCAAAGTGTTAGGGTACGTATATTGCCTATTCTCATGTATACCCCAACTCTCCAAATGATGATCAATTTAAGATAAACTCTTAAGGCAATCTTAAGGAAGGAAGGCCCCCCAAAATTAATCAAAAGCAAGGTTCAGGGAAAATAAAAAGAGATAGCTTTTATTATACTTGGGAGAGTCTGTTTCTGGCTATCTGAGGGATGATCTTACACACACACACACACACATACACACACACACACATACATCTTCTCTTCCACTCACTTTCTCTTGGTTCTACAGTCTCTCACTGGGCTGATCCTTCTCTCTCCTTAACTTCTCTTTCTCAAAGGTCTTTATTTATTTTAAATAAATAAAAATAAAAATAAATAAAATTAAATAAAAATTTAAATAAAATCAAACCTAAGAGGTGATCTTGTCACCTTGTACTCAGATATTTTTAATGACAAAAATACAAATAAATAAGATATTAATATGGATTTTTTTCAGAAGCCTGAAATAACTTTCACAGGAAGTAAAGGAGGCAAATGATAGTACAAATAGCCTGTGGAAATTTCTGGATGCTAATAGAAATAAAAGTATCTGTGTAATAAGGTTTAAAATTATTGATCAAAAAGATAATAAATTTGCAATTATAATAATTCCTTTGGTGGGACTGTCATACATTCAATTCCTAACCAGTCAACAGAGATAAAGAATGCTTCCCCTTAACTACAGCAATAGAGAAACCAGGCATGATCAAATATCTTAAATTACCTATATGGAAATCATTTCCTGTGAGAGATCATTTGTATACCTAAAACCTTAGATCAGTGCTTAATATATAGGTTATGCTTTCAAATGTTTACTGATCTAAGAATAAAGTTGACATGAACAGCCCTAGACAACTCAGTCTAGCCAGCTCAATTAGCTAGAGTTAAGTTTCTGTTTGCAACTAAAAACCCTGACTGATAAAGAAAACTATCTGTCCTCATCACAATCCCAAAGCACTGCTCTACCCCTCAGGGCAGTATGGCTTTTCTCTTGTCCCAGCTTATATAGAAAATGAGAGTATTTGTTCAATACTCTGGGAAAATTAAAATTGCAGCTGGCTCAGGGGCTGGGCTGAAAAGTTGAGCAGGCCTGGCTCCACTCAGCCACTCAAAGGGCAGAGGGGGAAAACCCCTCAGTACTACTTTCAAATTCTGGTTTCAAAGCTCTGCTTTATGAGAACAGCCAGTACTATTCAAACAAGCTTTTCACATCATCCAGATACAACATCTTTCTCACCATTCTCACAAGAAAAGCACTCGTAAGCATGGGATTGTCAGGAATATTAAGAACTATGATTCTGAAAAACAGGGATTTGGCTACTTGAAGTATATTTGCACTCATTGAGGCCCAGGAATTGTTTGCTCTAATTATGAGCAATTCACAGACTCACAGAATACTGAAATTGGAAAGAAGTCATCATCTACCTTTCATTAGCTTTTACACAAGATGATGGAGAACCCTGAAAATTCTTCCTCCATTAACTTCTCAATAAATACAAACCTTTAACATCATTTTCCACAATGATTTTCCAACCAATAACCCTGTAGTTTTGCTTCAACCTCACCCAAAGATCTTAACAGGGGCAGCTGAGAGTCTACCACTCAAAATGAAATCCACAGCACTTCAGCAATATAGTTGCTAAAGGCATTTTTCCTCGCCTTCCTCAGATGAGCAAAAGGTACCATTTCCTCATTATTCATGAAGAACCAGCATTATTCAGAGCAGTGGTTCTCAACCTTCCTAACGCCACGACCCTTTAATACAGTCCCTCATGTTGTGGTGACTCCCAACCATAAATTAGTTGTAAAACTGCTGTTTTACACAACATGAGGAACTGTATTAAAGGCATTAGGAAGGTTAAGAACCTGATTTAGAATGTCCAAAAACATCAAAGAGTCTGTCCCAAAGAGATAAACTATGTTTATCCAGGCTCACTTTGCCACCCTCTCTCCAGTCCTCTTCAATTCTGCTCCTGTCTGTTTATATCAAACTGGAGACAATTTTCTGCTCTAAATTTTTAAGTATCCTGATTTACCTATGAACTCTGAAAAATCACCTATAATAGGTTCCTACAACAAAACAGTAGTTGGAGTATGTATTTTAATTATTAGCATACTGTTTTTCTAATTAATATTTCAGGGCCCTCTCACTCAACCTAACAAGCTGGTTTTCTCTCCTCATATGGTAGGAAAGCAAGATTCTGCTTCCTATACGCTCAGATTCAAAGAAACAGAATCCTCCGACCCAGCTTGTAAGAATACAGACTATCCCCAAAATATTTTAGCCAGTCCACACATCTTCAACAACATTGATCTCACCAAATTCGATAACCCATGTTTAACATCTATTGTAGAATAACAAAGTTCGTTATTGTTGATGGCAATAAAGATCACAGAAGGACCTATAATAGCTGCCTGAAGAGTGTACAGTTCACTGTGGGTTTTATGGCAGACTGTTAGAAAAACAGCTGTCATTGAATCACATCACCCTGTGTCCATACCATGCTACAATGTGATTTTGTAATTCCATCCATCAATAGGTGGAGACTATTTTCCCACCTTCGGAATCTGGGCTGGCCTTGGGACCTGTTTTAACCAAAAGAATATATCAGAAATCATGTTTTATGACTTCCAAACCTAAGCTTCTATGAGGCCTTGCAGCTTCCACTTTTGCTTTTCTAGAAGCTATCCTATGTCTAAACCAGAGGCAGCTCAGTCCAGCCTCTCTGATAATGAAAAGACCATATGGAAGGAATGAGAGGGCCAGCAGTTCCAGCCATCCTTAAAAACTACTAAATGCAGACACATAAGCAAACTCAGGTGACAACAGCAGAACTACCACCCAACTAATGAACAGAATCATGAAAATTAAATAGCTGCTCTTTCAATTAAATAGTTGCACTACTCACATGCCAAAAAGAACTAGAAAGGAATAATCAAAAAGCAATCAGAATTAGTCCCTCTTAAGGAACTCCCACTGCCACAATACAGGATTCCCAACAACTAAGTACAAGAAAAAGTGAGAAAACTGGAACTGTATTGTAACGTACAAGTCAGTGACTGACCTACAACGCGATCCTGTGGAATAGGATTCCCACATTCCACTAGGGAAGAGGGAGGTGCCTTAAATTCTAATTTCTCTCTTGACTCTCATTCTTATTATCTCATTTTCAAAACAGAAACATAACTTTTTAAATTATCTGTAATTACCAGTTATGAAATGAGTAACACAGAATTCTAACTCTTCAACTTTATATTCAAACAATTTCAGAAATAAGGAAACAATGTGGTAGGAAAGAACTTAATTTTATTCTCTTTTCTCCCAAAATTACTACAGTGATGAGAGACCTAATTATTTCATAAACTGAAGACAGGAAGAGGAAGGAAGTCAGAGTTGGGATTAGAAGGAATGGGCTCCTTTCACTGTGTCAGTTCTACCCTAGCCTTGCAGTATCAGGCATTCTGTGGACCCATGTATTAAACAAGTTATCAGCTAACATTGTATTGCCCCCCCCAGACCTTTCATACATAAAAGTGAGCAATTACCAAAAAATGTATAAAATCTCTCCTAGGATTCTGAAGTGCCATCAATAAAACAGCTTATTCATTCATGCAGTTGTGGTAAGGATTAATACACCTTAAACATGCAATGGTCAGCAAACAGTAGGTATGAAAAACTGGCAACTGCTAATATTAGCTATAAGCACATATTAAAACCTAATCAAAAGATTATTAGAATCTCCAAAAAAGGTGGAAAAGGTCTATTTGATAGCTTTTAAACCAGCAGTTCTCAAGCTGTGGGTCATGACCCCTTTTTAACAATGAAAATACATTGCGGCATTAGGAAGGTTGAGAACCACTGTTTTAAACCAACAAAATATAGGCCAGACGTGGTGGCTCATGCTTATAATCCTAGCATTTTGGGAGGCTGAGGTAGGAGGATCACTTAAGCTCAGGAGTTCAAAACCAGCCTGAGCAAGAGTGAGACCCCATCCCTACTAAAAATAGGGGGAAAAAATTAGCTGGGTGAGTCTCAAAAAATAAATTAATAAATAAATCCAACAAAATATATTAACAAGTAAATAAAGAATTTGGCTGGCTTTGTCTATTTGTATATAATTATTATCCCATAAAAAGCCCCTACCCTATCTATCCAAATTCAGCATCCCAGTGACACTCAATTTCTCAAAACTAGCAATAGCAACACAGAGTGGTGCACCAGTTTGCCTACTTCTGAAACTCAACTCTGCTGCTTACTAGCTTTGTGTGTACACTCCCCAACAAAGGACGCCACCCCTGCCTCAGTCCCACACTCACCAAACAGGACTAACACATGCTGCCTTCCTCTAAGGGCACCATGAGGAAGAAAGGCATTACTTGCATGATGGAGTCAGCTACACAGCCACACATTTCCCTCATTTATTATCAATTATGATATTAATGATATTCATAACATAATCAATTATCTAGGTATGTGATGTCAAAGTCCTAAACCAGGTGACAGCAGATAACCAACAACCATGCCTCCTAAACACTAAACATTTTCCCCATCTGACATGCTTGGGCTTCGGGGGCTCAGTGCCAAGAAAAAACTGAAACAATTCACCTTCAGCATTCCTGCCCTCTGGTAGATGATTCCTAAGTCCTTTACCTGAGCAGAAAGATATTTTTAACACAGAATATCAAAGATCTGTTATTTCTCAGTTCCTGAGTATACAAAAGGCTCCTAGCATATTCTTAGGGTCTCTAAGACAGTGGCAAAAGAGGCAGTCTACTTGTACACTACATTTATTTATTTGTTTGTTTTCTGAGGCAGAAGAGTCTTGCACTGTCACCCAGACTAGAATGCAGTGGCATCATCTCAGCTCACTGAAACCTTAAACTCCTGGGCTCAAGGGATCTTCCTGCCTCAGCTTCCCAAGTACCTGGGCTACAGACACACACCATCATACAAAGTAGACTACATTTTACCATGAGACCCTTGTTTGGCTAACAAAAGTCTTCAGGGAGTTTAAAGGCTTAAAATCCCCAAATTTGCTTCCAACTTAATCATTCAAAAAAGAAAAAGAAATTTTTTTTAATTTTTTTATTAAATCATAGCAGTGTACATTAATACTATCATGGGGTACAGTGTACTATTTCTGTATACAATTTGAAATACTTTCATCCAACTGGTTACCATAGCCTTCATGTCTTTTTCTTAGTTATTGTGTTAAGACATCTATATTCTACATTTAGAGAGATTCACATGCACCCTTATAGGATGAACCATAGGTGTGATCCCACCAATCACCCTCCTTTCTCCCCTCCCCAAAAAAGAAAATTTAAACTTATTTCAGTCAGAGTAAAACAGGGAGTTTCTCAAGATTCATGGAATAAAGTGCCCAGTATGTCCTAGAAACTCCTAACTGATAATTCATTCTCTGACTGCAGCTAACCAATAACTCTGACATTGATTATAATAGCCCCTCTCTCATCACTGGTAATTTTACATCGGTTATGCACAATGCTATCATTATATGATTCTACAGGCATCCATACCTTTGATCTATCAATTAACAGCATGACTTTCCATCAGACTCTGAATCAAAAGTCTACTACCAACAAATAAATATATAATTCCTCAGGCTAAACCAAAAATCCCTCTGCCCAAGTCCTCCTTAGTCCAACTTCCTAAAAAACTACTCAGGGAGCCTGCTAGCCCAAGAAGGCCCTACTGTGGTTATCAACACAACACAACTGGCAAGGCTTTATTAAAAACACAGGACTTGGGATGCTAGTTCACGATGATTATGTAACTGCTCAGATTCTATTTTAGCAAAATTTTGCTTTGGATCTCTTCAGTCCACAAGTCTCCTCTCAAGTCCCCTTAAGTTATTTAGGGGCAAAAAGAACACACCATGGTCTTAACTGCAGAGAACAAACTGGGAGGGAGGGGGTTGGGGAAGATTCTAAAAGAGCCTTTATATAAACAAAGAACATGAATAGGTAATTAACAAAAGAAAGAATACAAATAAGTCATTATAATAAACAAATTCTTCTAGTTATAAAAAAATTAAAATACAATTGTTCCCTTTTATACTTCACAACATAAATAAAATGAATCTAATATTAATGTTAACAAGAATATAAAGAAGTACAAGCTTCTTCAGAGTTTATCACAGCTGTACTTCTGCATTCATGTTTGATTAAATGTTTACCTTCCCCACCACTCCCTCGTTATTTGCCAACAGAAATTCTATTTCTTCTTAGGTGCCCTAGTACCTAAAATTATGCCTGACACATAAATCAGTAACTCTCAGTAAACAAACACAGACAAATGAACAAATTACTATTCTGAACACAAACTGGTCCATTTTCCAGAAGGCAGTATCCAGCAAACAACTTAAAATATTCTTAGATAACATAACTGCATTCCTAAGAATTTATCCAAAGAAAATTAAAGATTCAGTAAGTTATTCAAAGCAGTAATATATATACACATTAGCTAAAATACTGTGACATATCCACAACTTCAATACTACATTGCCACCAAGAAAAAGCACCATAAGACCAATAACATCAGAAAACTTTAGTGACTCATTAAGAAACTGGGCAGTAATTAATATAGTGAATAAATTACCATTTTAGTAAAACATATGTATGTACAATAATTTATACGTACATACACAGGTCATGTGCCAAAATGTGACTCATGATTAATTCAAGGTGTTAGAATTATAGCTAAATGTTTGTTTTTCAGTTTGGGGGGGATTGTTGTTTTGTTTTGTTTTTTACTGTTGGGGATCCACTGAGGGTATAAGGAACTAGGTTACATTGATTGCTTGTGTCAGATAAAGACCCTCCCATAATAGTGTTCCACCCCCAAAAGGTGTAGCACACCTGTGACCTCACCGACCCCCTGGCTCCTTCCCTATGCTCTCTGCATCCTCCACATCCCACGGAGTGCTAGGTCATTAATTGTTCTCATATCAGAATTGAGTACAGGAGATTCTTGTTTCTCCATTCTTATGATGCTTTGCTAAGATTAATGTGTTCCACTTCCATCCTTAATACAAAAGATGTAAAGTCTCCATCTTTTTTAGTGGCTGAGTAGTATTCCTTGGCATCCATATACCACAGCTTGTTAATCTATTCCTAGGTTGGTGGACATTAGGCTGTTTCCACAATTTGGTAATTGTAAATTGAGCTGCAATAAGCAGTCTAGTGCAAATGTCCTTAAGGTAAAAGGATTTTATTTCCTTCCCAGTAGATGAGGTCTAGGCTGAGTTCTTTGAGAGCTCTCCATATTTCCTTCCAAAAAGGATATATTAGTTTGCAGTCTCACCAGCAGAGTAAAAGTGTTCCCTTCTCTCCACATCCATGCCAGCCTCTACAGCAAGGGTCCTCAAACTTTTTAAACAGGGGAGCAGTTCACTGTCCCTCAGACAATGGAGGGCCAGACTGCGGGCCCCAGGATGAGTTGGCTGCTAAGCAGGACAGGCAGCTGCGGCAAAAACACCTGGCGGATCAGATAAATGTCCTAGGCGGGCTGAAAGTGGCCCATGGGCTGTAGTTTGAGGACACCTGCTCTACAGTTTTGAGACCGTGTGATGTGGGCCAGTCTCACTGACATTAGATGGTATCTCAGGCTGGTTTTGATTTGCATTTCTCTAATAATAAAGGACAATGAGCATTTTTTCATGTTTGTTAGTCATTTGTCTGTCTTCCTCAGAGAAGGTTATAGTCATCTCTCTTGCCCAGTGGTATAAAGGACTGTTGGCTCCTTTTATGTCACTTAATTTCTCTGTAGATAGTAATTATTAAGCGTTTGTCTGATTCATAATATGCAAATATCCTCTCCCACTGAAATGGTTGTCTATTTGCTTTGTTTGTGGTCTCCTTAGCTGTACAGAAGCTTTTTAGTTTTATTAAGTTCCATTTATTTTTGTTGTTGCAAATGCCATGGGAGTCTTCCTCATAGTCTTTCCCCAGGCCAATAGCTTCAAGTGTTTTCCCCACACTTTAGGCTGTATTACAGGAGGATTTTTATTGTTTCATGCCTTAGATTTAGGTCTTTTATCTATCTTGAATCAATTTTTGTGAGTGGAGAAAGGTGCAGATCCACTTTCAGTCTTTTACATGTGGATATCCAGTTATCCCAGCATCATTTATTGAATAGGGATTCTTTCCCCCAGTGTATGCCCTTGACTGGTTTATCGAAGATTAGGTGGCTATGTTAGCTTTGGCTCAGTGCCTGTAGCATAGTGGTTATAGTGCCAGCCACATACACGCAGGCTGGTGGGTTCGAACCCACCCCAGGCCAGCTAAACAACAATCACAACTGCAACAAAAAATAGCCAGTAGCCTGGTGTTGTGTTGGGTGCCTGCAGACCCATCTATTTGGGAGGCTGAGACAAAAGAATCACTTAAGCCCAAGAGTTGGAGGTTGCTGTGAGCTGTGATGCCACAGCACTCTACTGAGTGCAAAGGAGTAAGACTCTGTCTCAGGAAAAAAACAAAAAGATGTTAGCTTCATCTCCCTGTTTTCTATTGGGTTCCAGATATCTGTCTCTATTTTAAAATACCATTCAATTTTAATCACTATGGCCTTGTAATACAGCCTAAAGTCTGGCAGGCTGATGCCCTTGGCTTTGCTTTTATTACTAAGAATCTCCTTGGCTATATGGGGTTTTTTCTGATTCTGTACAAAACAAAGAATTACTTTTTCCAAGTCTTGAAAGTATGATGTTGGTATTTTAATAGGGGTGCCACTGAATCTATAGATTGCTTTGGGAAGTATAGACATTTTAACAACTTTATTTCTTCCCAGCCGCGAGCATGGTATGTTCTTCCATTTGTTAATATGTTCTGACATTTTTTAGGTGATCGTAGTTTTCTTTATAGAGGTCCTTCACCTCTTTTGTGAGGTATGTTGCTAGGTATTTCATTTTCTTTGACGCTACTGAGAAGGGAATTGTGCCCTTGATTACCTTCTCATCTTGGTTGTTAATGGCATATACAAAGGCTACTGATTTGTGGACACTGATTTTATATCCTGAGACATTACCATATTTTTTGATCACTTCCAGGAGTCTGGTGGTTGAGTCTTTGGGGTTCTCTAAGCACAAGATCTAAGCATCAGCTAAGAGGGATAGTTTCACTTCCTCTGCTCGCAGTTGGATGCCCTTTATTTCTTTCTCTTGCCTGACTGTATTGGCTAGAACTTCCAGCACTATGTTGAAAGTAGTGGCAATGGAGGACAACCTTGTCTTGTTCCAGTTCTAAGTGAAAAAGCTTTCAGTTTTACTCCATTCAATAAAATATTAGCTGTGGATCTGTCATAGAGGGCATCGATCAGTTTAAGAAATGTGCCACCAATGCCTATATTCTTCAGAGTTCTAATTAGAAAGGAATGTAGAATTTTATCAAATGCTTTTTCTGCACCTATTGAAAGGATCACTGGGTCCTTGTCTTTGCTTCGGTTGATATGATGAATTACTTTTTTGGATTTGCATGTGTTAAGCCAGCCTTGCATCCCTGGGATGAAACCTACTTATCATGGTGTATGACTTTTTTAATAAGCTATAATCTATTGGCTAGGATTTTGTTGAGTACTTTTGCATCTATATTCATTAGTGAAATCGGTCTGTAGTTCTCCTTTTTAGTTGGATCTTTTCCTGGTTTTGGTATCAGGGTGATGTTTGCTTCATAGAACGTGTTGGGTAAGATTCCATGCTCCTCAATTTTTTGGAATACTTTCTGCAGTATGGGAATAAGCTCTTCTTTGAAGGTTTGATAGAATTCTGGAGTAAAGCCATCGGATGAGGGCATTTTTTTGTTGGGAAGTTTTTTATTGTTTCTTTCATCTCAGTACTTGAAATTGATCTGTTCAGAAGATCAATTTCTTCTTGATTAAGACTAAGGTGAGGATGTGATTCCAAATATTGACCCATTTCTTCTACGTTGTCAAATTTCTGGGTGTAGAGTTTCTTATAATATTCAGAGATAATCTCTTGTATCTCTGTAGCATCTGTTATTTCCCCTTTGTCATTCCTGATTGAAGTTACAAGAGCTTTACTTTTCTGTTTCTAGTTAGTCTGGCCAAAGATTTATCTATTTTATTTATTTTTTCAAAAAACCAACTTTTTGTTTCATGAATTTTTTTTGAATGATTTTTTTGTTTTCAATTTCATTAATCTCTGATTTAATTTGGGCATTTCCTTTCTTCTGCTGGTTTTAGGGTTAGGTTGATCTTCTTTTTCCAATTCTCTAAGATGGTTTGTGAGTGTGCTGATGTGCTATTTTTCAAAGGTAGGCTTCCAGTGCTATAAATTTTCCTCTCTGGACTGCTTTTGCTGTATCCCACAGGTTTTGGTAACTTGTGTCTTCACTGTTATTATTTTGAGGAAATTAACAAACCCCTCTTTTATTTCCTCCTGAACCAACTATCATTCAGCACATTGTTGTTCAGTTTCCAAGACTTTACATGGGAATGAATATTATTGTTGGAGTTGAGTGTCACCATTACTGCCTAGAGACATGGAATAATTTCTATTCAATTTTGCTGAGGTTTGAATTATAGCCTACGATGTGATGTATTTTTGAGTATGTGCCATGAGCTGATGAGTAAAAAGTATATTATTTTGTTTTGTAATGATGTATTCCATATACATCTATTAATCCCATTTGTTCTAGGGTCACATTTAAGTCCTTTATATCCTATTTAATTTCTGTTTAGAGGATCTGTCCAGTTCTGCCAGAAGGGTGTTAAAGTCCCAAACTATTAAGATGTTATAGGATATTGTATTGCTCAGACCCCTCAAAATCTGTTTCCCACATCAGGAAGCATTTAATTTAGGCATGTAAATGTTTAAAATTGAGATATCTTCTTATTGTCTTGTTCCTTTGACCAGGATGACGTGTACATCTTTGTCTTTCTTGACTAAAGTTACTTTGAACCAGCTTGTATCTGAGAATAAGACTGCAACCCCTCCTTTCTTCTGATTTCCATTTGCTTGAAACACTGGTTTCCATCCCTTCACCCTGAGGTTTTTTTTTTTCTTTTTTTTTTGAGACAGAGCCGCAAGCTATCCCCCTGGGTAGAATGCCCTGGCATCACAGCTCACAGCAACCTCCAAATCCTGGGCTCAAGCGAGTCTCCTGCCTCAGCCTCCCAAGTAGCTGGGACCACAGGCACCTGCCACAATGCCCGGCTATATTTTGGTTGCAGCCGTCATTGTTGTTTGGCAGGTCCAAACGGATTCGAACCTGCCACCTTAGGTGTATGTGGCTGGCGCCTTAGCCACTTGAGCCACAGGCACCGAGCCACTGTGAGTTTTGATTTGTCTTTCAGATCAAGGTGTCAGCATATGAATGGCTTGTGTCTTTTTTTATCCACTCAGCCACCCTGTCTCTCTTCAGTGAGGAATTCAGTCCATTAACATTTACCGAGAGTATTGATAAGTGTGGTGGAATTCTACTCATATTATTATGAGATAATTTGTTGTGTGATTTTTGTCCTTTGTGCCACTGTGAAAGCTAAGCTCTGGTCTTTGGCATCTAGGTGTTTAATTTCACACGGGTCCATTGCGGTGCTCAGAATTGAGACTCGGTCTAAGTATTTCCTGTAGAGCTGGTCTTGTTATAATGAATTTCCTCAGTGCTTGTACATCTGCAAAAGATTTGATTTCTCCATCAATTTTGAAGCTAAGTTTAGCAGGATACAGGATTCTGGGCTAAAAATTATTTTGTTTTAAGGATGTTGAAGGTGGATGACCATGCTTTTCAGCTTGGAAAGTTTTGGTTGAAAAATCTACTGTCTTGTCAAAGGTCAGGTAACGGTAAGTAGTTGGATTCATCTGTTGGCTCTCTATTCTGTTCCAAACATCTACCTCTCTATTTTTATGCCAGTACCATGCTGTTTTGATCACTATGGATTTATAGTATAATCTGAGGTTTGGTAGCATGATTCCTCCTGCTTTGTTTTTATTCCTGAGTAATGTCTTGGCTATTTGAGGATTTTTCTGATTCCACATAAAATGAAGTATTATTTTTTCAAGATCTTTAAAATATGACAGTGGAGCTTTAAAAAGGGATTACATTAAAATTATATATTGCTTTGGGTAGTATGGACATTCTAACAATGTTGATTCTTCCCAGCCATGAGCATGGTATGTTTTTCCATTTGTTAACATTTTCAGCTATTTCTTTCCTTAGAGTTTCACAGTTCTCTTTATAGAGATCCTTCACATCCTTTGTTAGGTAAACTCCCAAATATTTCACCTTCTTTGGCGCTACTGTGAACGGAATAGAGTCCTTGACTGTTTTTTCAGCCTGAATGCTGTGAACAAATGGTGCTGGGCAAACTGGCTGGCAACCTGTAGAAGACTGAAACTGGTCACACCTTTCACCTTTAACTAAGATAGACACTCACTGGATTAAAGATTTAAACTTCAGACACGAACCCATAAAAATACTAGAAGAACGTGTAGGGAAAACACTTGAAGAAATTGGCCTGGGCAAAAATTTTATGAGGACTCCCTGGGCAATTGAAGCAACATCAAAAATACAGTACTGGGACCTGATCAAACTAACAAGCTTCTGCACAACCAAGAACACATAAGTAAACCAAGCAGACAGGCCTCAGAATGGGAGAAGATATTTGCAGGTTATGTCTCCAATAAAGGTTTAATAACCAGAATCCAGAGAACTCAAACATATTAGCAAGAAAAGAACAAGTGATCCCATCTGGGGGGGGGGGGGGGGAAGGGACTTAAATAGAAAATTCAATTAAGAAAACAGGTGCATGGCCAACAAACACGTGAAAAAATTCTCAACAAACTTAATTAAAAAATAAATTCAAAAAAAAATAACTTTAATATAAAAATTAAAACCAGTA
>CAUYTI010041568.1:0-25128 GCA_963575145.1 Galago senegalensis
GCCTGGCCATTTTTTGGTTGCAGTCATCATTGTTGTTTGGCGGGCCCGGGCTGGGGATTCGAACCCACCACCTTAGGTGTATGTGGCTGGCGCCTTAGCAGCTTGAGCCACAGGGGCCAAGCCCTAAATATTCTATCTTTAATGTATTCATTTGTCTATCAGATAGTGAGGTGAGAATAACTAAGCAGTTAAGCCAGGGGATTCTGGGATTATATTCCACTGAGTCAGATTTAAAGTGGGTTTGGAAGTCTGAGGAGGAGTCTACTAAATGGGCAAAGGATAAGAGTGTTCCAGGTGGAGCGGATACTGACTAGAAATACTCATAGTGTGGAGGACCACAGTGTACTGAGAGGCTTGACAACATGTTCAAAGAGATGCAGAGTATGGGTTCCTCAGTTCACAAAAAACCAGGAAGGTATCTGAAAGGGGGAAGTAACATGGTGAAGTTTTTGTTTTGGAAAAAGAGTCCTGAGAACAGTGTGAGGCATGCAGGAGACTGAAATCAGAGTGATCAGTTAGGAAAGGGATACTGCCAAAAAACAAACAAACAAAAACCAACCCACTCTGAAAGGCTGACGCAGGTGAATTGCTTGAGCTCATGAGTTTGAGACCCCATAAGAGACCCCGTCTCTACTAAAAATAGAAAAACTAACTGAGTGTTGTGGTGAGTGCCTGTAGTCACTCTACCCAGGGTGACAGAGTAAGACTGTCTCAAAAAAAAAAAAAAGGAAAAGAAAGAAAGAAAGAAGAAAAGAAAAGAAAAGAAGAGAAAAGAAAAGAAAAAAAGAAACTAAATAGAAAGGAAAATATTGCAACATTTGAGATGAGAGACAATGATGTCCTCAATCAAGGCAATCGCTATGGGAACAGAGGAAAAAGAACACAAATGGTGAACCTTAAGAGAAGCTGCATGTTCTGAAAGTTAACCTTCAAAGAAAAGAAAAGAGTAGCTGCATGATGATGGAGGAGGAATCAAGGATGATCCTAGTTTCTACCAACACCTGGAGGAAGGGTGATGTTAAAAGAGTACAGTCATTAACCAGAATAGAAAAAGCAAGAGGAAGGAAAGGCTTTTGGAGGAAGAAAGCTACGCTTTGAATAAGTTTAAGGAGCGTATTTGATTTCCAGAAATATGGGCTTGAAATTCTGGAGAGAGGTCTGCCCAGAGATATGGAATTATAAACATCAAAGAAAAGGTAGCTGAAACCATCTTATGAACTTCCTCATCACCATCAATGGCTCCACCATCTTCCCAGTCTTTGTACAATGCATTACAACATCAAAATTACTAAATCCTGAGCTGGGCACTGTGGCTCACCCCTATAATCCTAGCACTCTGGGAGGCCGAGGCAGGTGAATTGCCTGAGCTCACAGGTTCAAGACCAGCCTGAGCCAGAGCAATAATCCTGCCTCTAAAAAATAGCTGGGTGGGTGGTGCCTGTGGCTCAGTGGGTAGGGTGCCGGCCCCATATACCAAGGGTGGTGGGTTCAAATCTGACCCTACAAAACTGCAACAACAAAAAAAATACCTGGGTGTTGTGGTGGGCGCCAGTAGTCCCAGCTACTCGGGAGGCTGAGGCAAAAGAATCCTCTAAGCCCAGGAGTTGGAGGTTGCTATGGGCTGTGACGCCATGCACTCTACCGAGGGTAATAAAATGAGACTCTGTCTCTACAAAAAAAATAATAATAATAATAAATAAATAAATAAAATGAAAATAGCCAGGCGCCTAACCTCCCAGCTACTTGGAAAGCTGAGGCAAGAGAATCACTTGAGCCCAAGAGTTTGAGGTTGCTGTGAGCTATGACGTTACAGCACTCTACCAAGGACAACAAAGTGAGACTCTGTCTCAAAAAAAAAAAAAATGGCTCGGCGCCTGTGGCTCAAGTGGCTAAGGTGCCAGCCACATACACCTAGGGTGGCGGGTTCGAATCCAGCTTGGGCCTGCCAAACAACAATAATAATGGCTGCAACCAAAAAAAAAAAAAATAGCCGGGCGTTGTGGTGGGCACCAGCCCACCAGCTGTAGTAGTAGTCCCAGCTACTTGGGAGGCTGAGGCAAGAGAATCGCTTAAGCCCAGAAATTGGAGGTTTCTGTGAGCTGTGAGGTCACAGCACTCTACCCAGGGTAACCGCTTGAGGCTCTGTCTAAAAAAAAAAAAAAAAAAAAAAAAGTCTGTGAAGCCATATCTTTTATGAACTGATGGAAATTATAAATAGCAATTTTCCTATTATTATTTGTTAAAACTAGAAGTTGTTAACACTGTTGGTATTTTATTGGCTCAAGAAATCTGTAGATCTCAGAATTACTGACTTAAAGCTCCTGAAGCCACTCCAGATTCCAATATTCCAAAAAGTTCTCAGTCTGATTGCTAAACTCTCTTGAGAATAGCAGGCAAATCCTCATTCCACACTGTCAGGAACATGATTGACGATCTATTCGGATCAGTCAACAGAATCTATGTTCCTGTGTTTTTGCAACACAGTTACTTAAATAGCTTTGGTCATGCTTTTGAATTACAATGCTTTCTCAAGTGTTGGTTTGCTTTCTTGTAGGAAAAAACACCTAAGTAGTTGAATAACACCTTAGATTTCCCATTTCTTCACCAACATGCAGTGTCTTAGATTTTAGTCAACTGTTATTATTATTATTATTTTTTTTTATTTTTATTTTTTTTTGAGACAGAACCTCAAGCTGTCCCCCTGGGTAGAGTGCCATGGCATTACAGCTCGCAGCAACCTCCAGCTTCTGGGCTCAAGCGAGTCTCTTGCCTCCGCCTCCCAAGTAGCTGGGACCACAGGCACCCGCCACAACGCCCGGCTATTTTGGGGTTGCAGCCATCATTGTTGTTTGGCGGGTCCGGGCTGGGGATTCAAACCCGCCACCTTAGGTGTATGTGGCTGGCGCCTTAGCCGGTTGAGCTATAGGCGCCAAGCCGAGGATTTCTTGAGGTCAGGAGTTTGAGACCAGTCAGAGCAAGAGTAAGACCCATTTCTTAAAAAAATAGGAAAATTAGTCAGGCATGGTGGTGGGCACCTGTAGTCCCAGCTACTTGGGAGCCTGAGGCAGGAGGATTGCTTAAACCAGTGGTTCTCAACCTTCCTAATGCCACCTAATGCCATGACCCTTTAATACAGTTCCTCATGTTGTGGTGACTCCCAGCCATAAAATTATTTTTGTTGCTACTTCGTAACTGTAATTTTGCTACTGTTATGAATCATAGTGTAAATATCTGATATGTAGTATGTATTTTCATTGTTACAAAGGGGTCATGACCCACAGGTTGAGAACCACTGGCTTAAACCCAAGAGTTTGATGTTGCTGTGAGCTATGATGACACCAATGTACTCTAGCCCAGGTGACAGAGCAAGATCCTGTCTCAAAAAAGAAAGAAATGAAGATTAGGGAGTGTGAAGAGCCCCAAACTAGAGGACAGAGGTGGGGGACATGCACCCAGGCCTTGCTAAGTGCACCCTTTAGTGGTGATAGGATGAAGGTGTGTGCAGGTGTTCTAGGTAAGGGGACAACTGCGGCAGCACAGGTCAGAGTTCTGAGTGCAGAGTGGGCCACAGGGGAGGCCTGGGGCAGAGGGGATTGGGACCAAATGTTGCTGCTTTGCTTGGCTTGTCACATGGAGTCAACATTCCATCCCAAGGGCCCAGGGTAAGCCCCCCCCCGGAACTTGGTAGATGGCAAGCATTCTGAATTCTCCTGCTGGGCTGGCTGCCTCGGGCTCGGTGGTGGGTGCCAGGATTTCTGAGACTCTCCAGGAGATCCCGATGTCTGCTGGGGTATGCAGAGAGGTTGTCTTCAAAAATGGGGAACCAAGGCAGTTGGGGGCTAAAAATGTTATGAATAGTTAGTATAGGATTGAGAGTTGTATTTGCTTATACTTTTTAAAGAATTGATGATACTGAGACTGCCTGGCTAAGTTTTGGGGATTTTTTGCTCATGGATGTGAATGGGAAGTGTGAAGATAGGGAATGTCTCAGAGTGTCAGGTGGGGGGACAGGGTGAGCAGCAGATGAGGTGCCCTGACATTGCAGGGAGGAGAGGAAAGGGGGATGTGGGAAGGCTTCCCAGACGAGGGGTAGTCACCAGCATTGACGTCTCATTGCAGGCAGGGCATCTCTGGTATCCCAGCCCCATCCCAAGACCTCCCAGGGCCCACCCACCTGGCTCCCTGGAGTCCTGGCCCCAGGACCACGGCCATGCTGAGTGGATGTGTGGCCCAGAGAGCAGGGGCACAGAGACCCTGCCCTGCAAAGCTGGCTGCTCCTGGGATGGTCAGGTCAGATTAGGATCTTGGTGAAGCTTCGGGCGTCCTGGCAAGGCTGGTTGAGCCAGGCTTTGGCCTGAAACAGCAAGTAGGCCTGGGGGGCCATGCCCTGAAGCCAGTCCAGTTGTATGTGAGTGTGTTTGTGCAGTGTGGGGGGGAGGGCTTCTCCCGGGGGCATGTGACCCCTGAAGGTTAGTCACTGTCACTTTAAAGGGGACCTTTTTGTAGATGTCTAGTCTTTTGTGTTCTGAACGTCACCCAGTCTCAGAGCTGGAGCAATGTCGAGCCACCTTCTTTTCTCCCTCAGAAAGAGACCTTCTCTGCTGCCCACCCCCCTAGGCGAGATAAGTCTGGGGCAGAGGTGGCTTGGGGGTTGAGGGCTGGAGTGGGGAATGGACAAGGGGAAAGGGTCGCTGGAACAGCAACATGGCCAGCCTTGAGCCCTGATGGAGAAGTAAGGCCTGTTAGCACAGCACTGGGACCCAGGGAAGGTTTCTATGGCCTCCTGAGACCTGTCCAGGGGAAGACATTGGGTGATAGGCAGATGGGGAGGAGGTGAGATAGGCAGAGGTGAGTCAGGACAGTTCTGTGGTGATGATGATGATGGTCGATGATGACGACCTGATAGCAGCAGCAGCAGTGACGACAGCTTCTGCTAAGAGCTTGGCAATGTAATTCCGCACTGTAACTGGTATTAACTCATTGCCTTCTCTCTTATTATCCCCATTTTACAGACGATCAGATTGGGCCACAGATCGACCAAGTACCTTGCTCAGGGTTCCAGGGCTAGGAAATAGCAGAGCAGGAAGGGAGGATTTTTTAAATGAGGTGGTATTAACAAAAAGGTGCTGATTCAGACCCAATTTGACTTGTAGAGACTGGCCCTGGGTAAGGTGGCCCCAAGCAGGACTGGTCACTCCAGGTCATGGATGCAGCCACCAAGAAGGCAGAGAAACTCCTGGGGGCCAGCTTTGTTCATGAGGTTCTCCCGTGTGTTGGAGATGAGTTACATAAATTAAACTCTATCCTGAAAGCAAAATAATAAACAGTGATTTTAAATGATACAGACTTGTTCATGATCTGGGAACTGTTCAGAGCGTATTACTTTGAAGGGCTCAGGTGCAGTCTGTATGCATTCACATGTACACATTGTCAAATATAAAATGCATTTTTAAAAATGCATGGTGCCTAAAGTGTGCATGTTAACAGAAGATTATTGAACAGACACCCAAGTCATAAAACAGAACATGCCGCCTCCCCCAAACCACTGTATTTCCCTCTGGTCCCATCTCCCTCCTTTTCCTCAGAGGTAGCTAGTTACTAACCTGGTTTTTATGGTGACAGTTTCCTGCCTTTTCTTTAATAGTTTTACTATCTATATATCACATTTTTTAAAAAAAGTGTGGGCTCGGCGCCTGTGGCTCAAGTGGCTAAGGCGCCAGCCACATATACCTGAGCTGGAGGGTTCAAATCCAGTCTGGCCCGCCAGACAACAATGACGGCTGCAACCAAAAAATAGCCGGGTGTGTGGTGGGCGCCTGTGGTCCCAGCTACCTGGGAGGCGGAGGCAGGAGACTGGCTTGAGCCCAGGAATTGGAGGTTGCTGTGAGCTGTGATGCCATGGACTCTACCCAGGGCGACAGCTTGAGGCTCTGTCTCCAAAAAAAAATGTGCATGCACTTAAATGCATGTATGGAAAGTCTAGGAGGCTATCTATCAAAATTCTAGGCAGCTGGTAAGATCAAGAGTGATTTTTTAAATTTCTTTTTGCTTAAATGGATTTCCTAAGTCTCCTGTGATTAAAGTGTAGTTGTAATAATTAAAGTCAGAAGGCATTTGGATCTCTATGTAGATAGAGAGAGGGGGGGAAGGGACGGCTTCAGCTGAGAGGGGGACAGGACTGGCTCAGGTGGGAGGGAGTCCTGTCCAGCCTTACCTTGGATCTTCGGAGTCAACCCCAGGTTATATACCAATGCCTACTGCTCCCCGAGAAGACTGTTGTCATTCATCTGCCTTGGAGACTCTGGCTGTGCTTTTTAGTTGCTTAATTGAGATGTGATTCATGCCACCATGTGGGCCGCCGTTTATTGATTGAGACAGGGGCTCAAGCGATTCTCCTGCCTCAGCGGCCCAAATAGCTGAGACTATAGGTGCACATCACCACGCCCAGCTGATTTTTCTATTTTTTATAAAGACAGGGTCTCCTCTTGCTCAGGTTGCTCTTGAACTCCAGGTTTCAAGCAATCCTCCCACCTTGGCCTCCCAAAGTGTTAAGATTACAGGTGTGAGCTCCCACGACTAGTCTCAAGCCACCCATTAAAGTGTACAGTTTAGTGATTTTGAGTACAGTAACAGAATCGTGCAGCCACGGCCTCTGTCTAATTTTGGAGCATCCACAGTACCACCTCACTGTGTGTTTATCTGACATTTCCACGGACAGACTCAGGTCATATATCTTTGCCAGGAGGTCAGCAGAAGCCAGGCTGCCCCCCACATACGCAGCATACACATGAAGTCAGACAATTAACACATTGTTGACAGGTCACGAGTTACCCGGTAACTCGGATAGTTTTTGTGTAAATTGCTGGTCAGTGATGTGTTAACGTGGCAGCTGTTCCCTGATTCATTCCTCCCAGTTCCAATCCCAGTTCCCGTTTCAGCCTGTTTTATTCTTCTCCACCTCCCCGTCTCCCAGCTGCTTATCATAAAGAATCACTTAGTGCCTCTAACATAGTTGTTTTCAACCTTCCCAGTGCCGCGGCCCTTTAATACAGTTCCTGTGGGTCGCGACCCACAGGTTGAGAACTGATGCTCTAACATCCTAAGTTCTCAAACTCACCCTAGAAAAAGTGCCACATACCACACTGTTGAATGTCACTGTGGGCACCTTTGAAGTAGTCCCCTTGGCCATCTGGTGCCCATAGTGATACTCAGCAATGGGGTATGTAGCACTTTTATGAGGCTGAGTTCGAGAACTTAATTGTCAGACCTTGTACATCAGGAAGCACACCATGGCAGTTTGTCCTGGGACCATCTTGGCGTGACAGAAGGTGGCTGGCTTCTGGAGACTTTGCTGGCCTTTTTCAGGGGCTGGCAAACTATACCCACTGCTGAGCTGATCCCCGGATGTTGTAAATAGTTTCATCAGAGCACAGCCACGTCCATTGGTAATGCCAAATCCACCCCGATTTTGTGCTACAACAGCAGAGTTGAATGGGTATGACAGAGATTGTGTGGCCCTCGAAACCTAAGTTATTTGCCTCTGGCCCATGTACAGAAACATTTTTCTGACCCCCGGCCCGAGTCATTGAGGGCTGACTGTGGGTATTGGCTCCAGGGTCTAGATGTGGCTGGCTCCCCATCACCTGGTTGTGCTCCTCACTTTCCAGATGCAAGCAGGTTGACTTGAGAAGCAATGATACCCGGGCTTTGGAGCTGAGGGTGTGGGGCCATTCTCCAAGGTGACCCTGGAGATGCAGTGACTTTGCCTACCCTTGTCTGTACTCTTGAGCCCAGGAGTGAACTGAGAGGGGAGAGATGGGACTGAAGGCGAAAGCCTGGCTTCTGTGGGAACCGAGGTCCCAATAGCATGTCATCAGGGACAGAGTTTGGCCTGGGTGAGACTTTATTTGACTCTCTCTGGGTATAGTCAGGAGATAGGTTGGGCTTCCCTGGCAACCCCATCAGGGTTGGACCACCTTCCACAGATAGGGCAGAGCAAACCAGTGCTGGGCCCGGCTTTGCTGAGACCCCTCTGCTCACAAGGGAGGCCCTGGTCAGAGCATGCTTCAACAGCTGGTACTTAACCAAGGACACAGTGAAGAAATGGATATTTTAGAGAAAAAAAAGACGTCACAAAAGGTCCTGGGGAGAAGGAGCCTGGGATTAGAGCCAGGTGTGACTAGTTCTGAATCTCAGCTCTGTGCCTCTCTAAACTTCAGTTTCTTCCTCTGTAAAAGGACGATTAAATTTCTCAGGGCTGTGCCACAGTAAACTTTCTTTCCGAGGGCAGTTTATTATTTTATTTTATTTTTAATTAATTTATTTTAGAATGTTATAGGAGTTTGGGAGGCTGAGGCAAGAGGATCACTTGAACCCAAGAGTTTGAGGTTGCTGTGAGCTGAGGTGCCACGGCACTCTACGGAGGGTGACCAAGTAAGACTCTATCTCAAAAAAGAAAAGAAAAATCGAGGGTGGTGCCTGTGGCTCAAAAGAGTAGGGCACTGGCCCCATATGCCGGAGGTAGTGGGTTCAAACCTAGCCCCAGCCAAAAACTACAAAAAAAAAAAAGGAAAAGAAAAGTAGAATGTCATGGAGGCAGAGTGAATTTTTGATAAGTGAGTTGAATGTACAGAAGCATTGAGGAGCTCAGATGTTAGCCCTCTCTCACCCTGGTGCCTTCAAGAACACTAAGAGCCTGCATAGTACCTCTGAGAAGCCTGCAGCCTCTGTCCTAGGACCCCTGAGTGAAGACAGGCACGCATGCAGGACAGGAAAATTAGCCTCCCCTTCCCGGTCCACACAGCCAACTGGAAATACTCTGTTTCTCCTGTGACAGGCTTAAGCCCAATCTGGCTTCTCTCTGCTCCCAGGCTCACCTCTGTGGGCATTTTTCCCTTGGTCCAAATCAGGAGCTCAGAGAACTGGGACTGACTGTCAGAGAGGCCCAGCCCAGGCAAGAATGGAGAAAAGGAAACTCTTACATACTGTCTGTGGGAATGCAGGCTAGTACAGTCACTATACAGAACAGTATGGAGGTTCCTCAAAAAACTAAAAACAGAACGACCATATGATCCAGCATCCCACGACTGGGCATTTATCCAAAGGAAAAGAAACGAGGATATCAAGGGGACCTCTGTACCCCATGCTTATTAGAGCTCTGTTCACAATACCTGAGCTACGACATCAGCTCACGTGTCTGACAGCAGATGAATGGATGCAGGAATGTCAGGCACCCACACCGTGGAATACTACTCAGCCCTAAAACAGAATGAAATCCTGCCATTTGCAGCACCATGAATGGGACTTGAGGACATTATGGTAAATGAGATAAGCCAGGAACAGAAAGTTAAACACCACATGTCCTCACTCATATGCAGAAGCTAAAAAAAGTTGCGCTCATAGAAGTGAGAAGTAGAGCAGAGGATACTAGAGGCGGGGAGGGCGGGGTGGGGGTGGAGAGCCAGAGATTCGTTAAAGGACATATGGTTATAGCTGGGCGGGGGAGCCGGTTCCAGTGTTCTGTGCCCCTATGGGACTATGGCAGTGAACAGTAACCTACAGCTGCAGGTAGCTGGGAGGGTCTTGAAGGTTCCCAGCACAAAGAGTTGAGATGATGGATATGCTAATTACCTTGATCTGATCACTGTGCACTGTTAGGTACCAAAACATCACTGTATCCCTTAAATGTTATCATCAACATGTATTAAAAAATAAAGGCTGGGTGGGTGGCGCCTGTGGCTCAAGGAGTATGGCGTCGGCCCCATATGCCAGAGGTGGTGGGTTCAAACCCAGCCCTGGCCAAAAACTGCAAAATAAATAAATAAAAATAAAGGCTGGAGATGGTAGCTCATGCCTGTAATCCTAGAACTCTGGGAGATTGAGGCAGGTGGAGTGTTTGAGCTCAGGAGTTCGAGACCAGCCTGAGCAAAATAAGACCCTGCCTCTACTAAAAATAGAAAAATTACCTGGGTGTAGTGGCAGGTGCCTATAGTCCCAGCTACTTGGGAGGCTGAGACAGGAGAATCCACTTGAGCCCAGGAGTTTGAGGCACCCATGAGGTATGATGATGCCACTGCACTGTAGCCTGGGCAACAGACTGAGACTCTGTCTCAAACAAAATAAAAAATAAAACAAGCAATGAGACAAAGATGGGTGCCCTTAGCTCAATGGTTAGAGCGCCAGCCCCATGTACTGGGGCTGGCAGGTTTGAACCTGGCCGGGGCCTGCTAAACAAGGGGGGAAAAAAAGACAAAAAAGAAAGGCTGGTTCTGGAAGGATGCAGCTGGGGGAAAAAATAGGCACAGCCCAGATGAGGGGGAGGCAGCCGCAATTCTTAAACAGTCACACGGGTCTCAGAGTGGAGTAGAAATGTCACCTTTGAGCTGCTCTGCCTCCTTGGGGCCACCTGCCTTGCTGGCTCCAGCTAGTGGAGGATGTACTGTGCTGGGTTGGGCAACCCTGCCCAAACCACCGTCCTGTGACGTGGAGGGTGCAGGGAAAAGGAGAGGATTGGGAAGAAAGCCAGGAGTGCCACCACGGCCGGGTGACTTGCAGTGATGCTGTTACATGGCGTGCCTGGAGCGTTTGCACAAACCTGATGAAATCTGAGCCCCACTCTGACCCTGAGATACAGGGGACCCTCCTTAGCACTGGGAGGGTCTAACACGAGGAGGGTCACACCATCCATTTGCCCGCTGTCACATGGCTATTGGGAGTCCAGTTGCAATCACAGCCGGGCCTCTGACACTGGGTAGTAAGGTCCAGGATACCTCACAACACAGCACTCAGGACACTGGGGGAGGGGACCAGGAGGTCATTCACAGGCTCCTGCTCCAGAAGGAGTGTGTTGACGCTGTGGCAGGCGGGCTCTGGGGGCACATGGGCTCTCTGGTTTGGGGGAAAGCCTTAGATGGACGTGCCCCCACACACAGCTCTCCCCCAGGCTCCCCATCTATCGCCTTCTCTTCTGGAACTTCTTAATCCTCTGATGCCCCCGAGAGCCAAGGACTGGCCTGGTCCTGCCCAAGAAGAAGCCGATCTGTCAGGAGGGACGGGGTTAGAGCAGGCGCAGGGTGTGCTGGCCCCTGACGGCTCTCCCTGGCGCGGTTGGCTCTGGGGCAGGCAGTGAAGTAACAACTCTATGGTGGTCTTCACCTGTGTACACCCATTCTGGAAAGCAGGGGTACAAGGACCAGGCCGCAGATGAACACATCCATCATCGAGGGTTTTTCAGTGCAGAAGGACCTTCCTGTCTTTCCCTTGTCTGAGGACTCTGCAGGGCAGGTGAGGTAGGCATTCTGTCCCGTTGGTCCTGTTTGGAGTGGGGGCTGTCGAGGACTTTCCAAGGTCACCAGCAGAGGGTCAGTGCCAGGAACCCAGGGAGAATGATCCTGACTTGAGTCTCTGGAAACGGGATTAGATTTCACAGCTTTGGTCTTTCCATTGCTCTGTTCCTCTTGGCCGGGAGGCCTGTTGTCCTTGGAGAGGCTTGGCGAGAGGTGTAATCTGCGGTAAACGTGAGAGTTTACAGGCTCGGAAGGGCATTTTGGCAGTGACAGCCTTTAAAAATAAGTCTTCTCTTTGATCAGGAGACTCTGTATCTAGGAATTTTTCTGAGGGAAATAGTTCTGGACACATGTCAGCACTTAATCCCAAGGATTTCCCTTGTCAGTCCTGCTTATCTCAGGGAAATGTTAGCGGCACCTGCCCGTGCAGCCACCAGGGTGTGGACGGGGTGTGGTTACGCGGATCACAGCCCCAGATGCTCTCCACGCACAGACTGGTGTAGGGCTTTTTACAGTGAAGGTAGGGAGTTTGGTACATGAGAGGAAATTAGATTTCTTTTCAAGTCTGTTTCCTAATTCCCCTGTAATGAATCACAGGGGCGTACTGTGTTACACCGCTCTTGTCAGATACTGCGGTTTTTACAAACTGCATCCAGCATGTCTGTCTGCGCCATTTTCCCAGCAGCCCATGTTCACTTCACGTCTCTGTGTCGCATTTTATAATCCTCAAAATATTTCAGCCCTTTCCACTGTCCTATGTCTGTTATGGTGATCTGTGACCAGTGGTCTCTGATGTTACTATTGTGACTCTTTGGTGGGGGGTCGGGAGCCACACCCACATCAGATGGCAGGCAGAGTGACCATCTTCCCCAGCCCTGTCTCTCCTTCTCCTCGGGCCTCCTGATTTTAAGTAATATTGAAATTAGGCCAACAGATGACCCTGCAGTGGCCTGTAAGTGTTCAAGTGAAAGGAAGGGATTTCTGTCCCTTTAAATCAAAAGCTAAAAATGGTTACACTTAGTCAAAAGCCGAGATAGGCTGAAAGCTTGGCTTTCGTGCCAAACAGTCAGCCAAGTTGTGAATGCAAAGGGAACTTTCTCAAAGGAAACTGAAAGAGCTACTCCAGCAACACATGGGCAGAACAGCCTGATGGCTGATGTAGATGGAGTTTTTGTCGTCTGGATAGGGATCAGACCAGCCACAGCATCATTCCCTTACGCCAAAGCCTAACTCGGAGGAAGGCCCTAACTTTTTTCAGTGCTGTGAAGGCTGAGAGAGGCGAGGAAACTGCAGAAGAAAAGTCTGAAGCCAGTAAAAGTTGGTTCCTGAGGTTTAAGGAAGGAAGGCTTCTCTGTAACATAAAAGTATGAGATGAAGCAGCAACTGCTGATGTAGGAGCTGCAGTGAGTTATCCAGAAGCTCTAGCTAAGATGATCGATGAGGGTGGCTACACCAAACAACAGATGTTCCTTGCAGACAAAACAGCTTTCTATGGGAAGAAGATGCCATCTTGGGCTTTCATAGCTAGAGGAGAAAAGTCAAAGGGCTCTGACTGGCTCTGAAGGGCAGGCTGACTCTCTTGTTAGGGGCCACTGCAGCTAGTAACTTCAAGTTGAAGTCAGTGCTCATTTACCATTCTGAATATCCCAGGTTCCGTAAGAATTTATGCCAAGTCTACTCTGCCTGTGCTCTATAAATGAAACAACAAAGCCTGGGTGACCAGTACATCTCTGTGCAGCATCCTTTACTAAATATTTTAAACCCACTGTTTGAGACCTACTCCTCAAATCTTAAAAAGATTCCTTTTTAAATAGTCCTGCAATTAGCAAAGCACCCAAGAGCTCTGAAGAAGGGGTGCAGTGAGATGAATGTTGTTTTCATGACTACATGAACTCAACACCCACTCTGTAGCCCATAGATCAGGAAGTAATTTTGACTTTTAAGAAATACATTTTATAAGCCTATAGGTATGAGAGATGCTGATAGAGCTAGACAAAGTAAATTTGAAACCTTCTGGAAAGGATTTATTATTCTAGATGTGGTTTATGGAGGGGAGATCAAAATGTCATTATTAAGGGGAGTTTGGCTCAGTGCCCATAGCTCAGTGGTTAGGGTGCCAGCCACATACACCAGGACTGGTGGGTTCTAACCCGGCCTGGACTGCTAAACAACAATAATGACAACTACAACAACAAAAGGTAGCAGGTGCCTGTAGTCCCAGCTACTTGGGAGGCTGAAGTGAGAGAATTGCTGAAGCCCAAGAGCTGGAGGTTGCTGTGAGCTGTGACACTACGGCACTCTACCGAGGGTGACATAGTGAGACTCTGTCTCCAAAAAAAAAAAAAAAAAAAAAAAATATATATATATATATATATATAAATAAAGGGGAGTTTGGAAGAAGTTGATTCCAAGTTTCATTTCCTTTTTTATTTTAGAGACAGAGTCTCATTATGTCACCCTTGGTAGAGTGCTGTGGTATCATAGCTCACAGCAACCTCTAACTCTTGGGCTTAAGCGATTTTCTCACCTCAGCCTCCCAAGTTGCTGGGACTACAGGTGCCCACCAGAATACCCGGCTATTTTTTTTGCTGCCATTGTTGTTGTTTTAGCTGGTCCAGGCATGGTTCATGCCTGCCACCCTCGGTGTATGTAGCCAGCATCCTGCTGACTGAGCTACGGGCACTGCCTGATTCCAAGTTTCATGGATGACTTTGAGGGGTTCGAGGCTTCAGTGGAGGAAGGAAATGCAGATGTGGTAGAAATAAAAGGAGAACAAGAATTATACACAAGTGGAGCCTGGAGATGAGACTGAATGGCTGCAGTCTCTTGATAACACTTGAATGGTTGAGGAGTTGCTTCTTATGGATAGGAGAAAAAAAGGGGTTTCTTTTTTTTTTTTTTTTTTTGAGACAGAGCCTCAAGCTGTCCCCCAGGTAGAGTGCTATAGCATCACAGCTCACAGCAACCTCCAACTCCTGGGCTCAAGCAAGTCTCCTGCCTCTGCCTCCCAAGTAGCTGGGACCACAGGTGCCCGCCACAATGCCTGGCTATTTTTTTGGTTGCCGCCGTCATTGTTGTTTGGTGGGCCCGGGCTGGGGATACAAACCCGCCACCTTAGGTGCATGTGGCTGGCGCCTTAGCCGCTTGAGCCACAGGTGCCAAGACAAAAAAGGAGTTTCTTGAGCTAGACTACTCCAGGTGAAGATGCCACAAACATTGTTGAAATGACAACAAAGGATTTAGAATATCCCATAAGCTTAGCTAATAAAGCAGTGGCAGAGTTTGAGAGGATTAACTCTAATTTTGAAAGATGTTCTGCTGTGGATGAAAGGATGTCAAATAGCATCTCATGCCACGTCGTTGTCTTATTTTAAGAAATCTCCTGGGCCAGCCACAGTGGCTCACTCCTGTAATCTCAGAACTCTGGGAGGCTGAGGCAGGTGGATTGCCTGACCGCAGGAGTTTGCTACCACTCTGAGCAAGAGTGAGACCTCATCTCTACTAAAAATAGGAAGAACTAGCCGGGTGTAGTGGCAGATGTCTGTAGTCCCAGCTACTCGGGAGCCTGAGGCAAGAGGATCTCTTGAGCTCAAGAGTTTGAGGTTGCTATGAGGTACGACACCAATAGCACTGTATACACAGGGCAACAGACTGAGATTCTGTCTCAAAAAAAAGAAAGAAAAGAAATTGCCACAGCCACCCTAGCCTTCAGCAACCACTACCCTAATGAATCAGTAGCCATCAACATCAAAGTAAGACCACCAGCAAAAAAGTTATAGCTCATTAAGGCTCAGGTGAGTATTAGCACTTTTTAGCAAAATAAATTTTTTTTAACTGTGAATGTACTTTATTTAGTCATTTTTGTTTGCAATTGAAACCCTGGAAATTCAAAATTAACATCCTTGCCCATGAGCTTCTTATAGACACCAGAAAAAGTTCCAGCCTTGTGTTCCACGTTGTTCTGCTGGGCCTTGTCCAATGCACCTTTATGAGTCAGCTGCCGTCCAGTTTCACACAATTCTCTTGCCCACAATTTCACTTGGGAAGACCAAGTCCTCAAGGATCGTGTCATGCACAGCAGTCAGAATGCGGCTCCTGGGACGCTTTTGCTTATTTTTTGTACGGCTTTTTCAAATTGGCTTAGGCAGAATTCTCCTCTGAGCAGTGAAGACAATGTGTTTCCCTCTGAACTTTTTCTCCAATTCCTCTACTAGCCAGACTTGAATTTTCTAGAAAGATTTCAGTTGAGGAATGGGAACAAAGATTATGATAGCTTTCCGACCAACTTCAGTTTCCTTGGCTGTGGTTATATTCAGCTCCTGGAGCTGAGCCTTGAGGTCCGAGTTCATCTCCAGCTCCAGCAGGGCCTGGGAAATGCCCGACTCAAACTCCTCCAGCTTCTCGCCATTGGGCTTCAGATCTTGGCACTGGAGCTGAACATGGCCTTCTCCTTGCAGAGAGCCTGCTGAGGAAGAGTAGCAAAATATTTTAAAATTAAGATATGTATAGTAGAACCTGTGTCAGTAGACCCCCCAGGGGACTGTAACAAACTGGTCGACATAAGGAGGTGGTCACATGAGCAGTTTCCATCGAGTACATGTGGTACATGTCTAGGCTGTGAAAATTAGGTCAACTTCAGAAGGTGGTCAGTGTAAGGAGGTGGTCAGCTCTGGAGGTTCTCTTGTAAATTGTTTTTATAGACGTGATAGTGCATGCTTAATAGACTGCAGTGTTTATGTTAATATGTGCACTAGGAAATCGATAATTCATTTGACTCACTCTATTGTGTTGACCTGGAACTAAACTCACAATCTCTCCAATATATGCCTGTATATGTAAGTTTTAAAATTAGCATTTGCTAAGTGTGGATGTAATTGTAGTCGGCAATACTAAGGACCCAGAGCCTCAAGGTTGGGTTCATCTTCAGGGTGGTGAGTCACGTGCAGGATGGGCGTGGCTTCCTTGGGCTTGCCAGCCAGTGTCAGGAGAGCCCAGGCTTGGGAGAAATGTTCTCAGTCCAGAACGGACCTGAGAGGGTGGTGGTGGGCGTGGCGTGGGCATTAATAAGGGGCTGTCGGAGGTCCTCTGTGCTCTGGTTTGCAGTTGCCGTGCTTTTTTCCTCTTTATTAGAACCTTTCTCTTGTTTTATGTGCTTTAGGGTGGGTGTTGAGACCAGGCTGAGAGGATAAGAGTTCAGATTATTCTCTGGAGAGGGGTAAGTGGACTCAAGACTATCTCCAGATGCTGTTAGGGTGCTCTGGAGAAACAGATGGAATTTATGGGAATTGGCTCGTGCATTTATGAAGGTGGAAAAGTCCCTGTTGTCTGAAGGCTACAGAAGAGGGAAGCTAGTGGTGTGATTCAGTCTGAGTCCAAAGGCCCAAGAACCAGGAGCTCTGGTGTCTGAGGGCAGAGGGTGGATATCCCAGGTCAAGCAGAGAGAGAGAATTTGCCCTTCCTCCACCTGTTGTTCTACTGGGCTTTCAACCCATCAGGTGAGGGGGGTCCTTTTCTAATCATTCCTCTGATTCAAATTATAATCTCTTCCAGAGACACCCTCTCAGACCCATCTAGAAATAATGTTCCACCAGCTATCTTGGCACCCCTTAGCTCAGTCAAGTTGACAAATAATATTAACCATCACAAGAGCTGTGAAGGTAGGCCCAGACAGTGGGTGGGTGGGCTGTGATCGAGACACTCCTTGGGAGAGATCTTGCCCTTCCTGGAGTCAGGCACCAGATAACCTCTCCAGGGGCCCTTCTAGCCCCAGACAGAGGCTTTGGTTTCAGTGCAGCTCCCCTGAAGTCTTAATCTTCCCCAAGATCCCACAACTCAGTTAAATTCCTGCTGTGTACTTTCTCCTTTCAAGAAACAAAACCCCGGGAATTGGTTGCTCTTGACTTTTGGGGGCTTGAGTCATGTTCTCCTAGCTAAATTTCTCAATGTCAAGTTTGTGACAGAACTGTCATCCCTGGAAGCAAAGTTGCATGTGTCAAATTTCTCGTTCTGTGTGGGTAGATGGGCGATAGGAACCAGGTCAGGGTTCTTTCTGCTCCTGCCGGCTGTGGGGTTTTGACTCATGGTGGCATCCTACAGCTGTCTGCCAGCAGGAACAGACCCTTTCCCTGCAGGAGAAGGGGGTCTGGGGGTCAAGAGCCCAGACCTTGAAGTGTGCCTCCTTAAAGCCTACAGCTCTGAGAGAAGGGCGATAGCCCTGGAAGGTCCCCTGGCCACCAGCCAGGCAGAGATGGACGTCCTCTATTCAGTGTGGCTGTGAGGATTTTCACATCATGCACCCTCCTTCATAGGCACCTCTTTAAATGGCACTCTCTGGAGGGCCTCCCTCTCTTTATATCACCCCACCCTGGCTGCTTGAGCCAAATCTCTGTGATTGGGCCCATCACCCGTGCACTTGCCCTCTGGCTGGCTGGTGGCTGTCCCTGACCTCACCCCTGCTGTGATGTCACAGCACAACAGTTCTGTTGTTCCCATGACAACAGCTTGCCACCGTGAGCAGCCAGGACAGAGGCTAGGCCACAGGTGGAGGTAGGAGCCGCAATTCCAGCTAGCTTTGGTTAGTGGGCCCCTGAAATTCCATAGCCTACTTCAGGGCCAGGGTCCAGTGTCTGCCCCATCTGTTGTGAGGGTGGGGTTCTCCGTGTGCCCAGCTGTTTGGGGAGGCTTTCTGTGGGCTGATGGAAGGCTGCAGGACAAATGTCCAGAAGGCTGTTTTGAAAGTCCCTGTGCCCTGGGGATCTCAATGTTACAGGGGTCCCCATAGACCATTTGGTCTATAAGGATGAGGGTTGATGGTGGGGCTGGGATGAGGAGGATCATGGTGGTTTAGAGGGATGGAATTATCATCATGATACAAGACTTTTTTTTTTTTAAATTTGAGACGGAGTCTCACTCTGTCAGCCTGGGTAGAGTGCCAGACATCATAGTTCACAGCAACCTCAGACTCTTGGGTTCAGGTGATCCTCCTGCCTCAGGCTCCTGAGTAGCTGAGACTGCAGGTGCCCACCACAATGCCCATCTAGTTTTTCTGTTTTTAGTAGAGATGGGGTCTTGCTCTTGCTCAGGTTGGTCTCAAACTCCTGAGCTGAAGCAATCTACCTGGCTTGGCCTCCCTGAGTGCTAGGATTATAGGCATGAGCCCCTGAGCCTGGCCATGATGCAAGATCTCTAGGGGGAGTGACTGTTGGCACTGTCAGGCTGTGCTTAGTTAGACACCAGCTGGGCAAGCCTGAGGTGAGCCCTTGGTAGCTGACATCTCAGCCGTGACTTTAGAGGAGATTGGTCTTCCTCAGAGTCCATCTTGTGGAGCTGAACCTGAGCTTGCTCCCCAAGGCTGTCTGCCAAGCATTTTGCCCTGTGAGAGCTGCCCGAGCCCAGGGAGGGAGGTGGATCTGCTGTGGACCCAGGCAGGACTCATATTCTGCCCTCCACCTACCCAGGGGGAGGTTCTGACATACCCAGTCCAGTGGCTTAAGGAACCACCCTCTGGAGTGTAGCTGAGCACCAGGAAAGGGCCAAAACAGAGGCTCTGGGCAGGTTAGAATGTGGAGGAATGGAGTCGGAAACATTTCTGATGTTTGTTTTATCTGAACTTGCTTGGATGCCTCTAGTGATGGGTGTCTCACTATCTACCAAGTCAGCCCAATGATTTCAAGACAGCCCTGTAGGAACCGCTTTCTCCCACCGGGCCTCACCTCTCTGCCTCCCTGTAATGCGTACGCGGTGGCCTAGATCAGTCATCTGGAGACGCTCACAGTAAGTAGCACCTTCTTCCCAGTTCAGCTCACCAGGCTTCCAGTGGTGATGAGTGCTGCTGTCTCTGTAGAGGGGTACACTCTCATTGGTGACTCCATTTCACGGATGTGCAGACTGAGGCGCCAGGGTTAAGCAGCTTTCCCGAGGTCACACAGTTAGTGCTGTCCATCACCACACTCTCTAGGTTTTTCTTTTTTTTAATTGTTGGGGATTCATTGAAAGTACAAAGAGCCAGGTTATATGATTGCATTTGTTAGGTAAAGTCCCTCCTCTCTAAGTTTTTCTATTCTTTGCAAACACCCTGACCTAACCACACACTGCCCCCCCCCCAAGACTTTTCTTCCTATAATCTTTTTTTATCATTCTCCTGCTGAGATGAGTCTGCGGCCTTCTCCATCTGTGTCCTCCTCCCCTTTTCTGAGAGCTCCCAGGAAGACGTCCCTCTATCATTAGGCTGTTCCCCTTGTACAGTGAACTTCTCGTTCAGCCCTTTATATGTCCTTGTTCGTTTATTCCTAATCATTTCAACAGTTTGACTGTGATTTACACTTTTATCCCTTGACGTTGTCAAGTGGGCTATTTCTAGATTTAGATACTTCTTAGCTTTTTAACATCATTTAGACGCACATCATTTAGCCCACATCTGTGGGCTCCTTGGTGTGGGGCTGCCAGTCCCCTTCACATCTCTGTGGGGCTCTGGACACTCACTGCACCTGTCTGCACCATCATCGGGGCTTCACACGGGTCATTTCGTCCGATGCTGGGGTGTCCCGTAGAGTAGGGCAGGGCAGGTGCTCTGCAGACAGTGTGCCATGCACCTCGGTGTCTCAGCGCCCGCAGTGAGGTCTCTGTGGGGCAGGGCTTGGCCAGACCATTACCTTGCTTGTTTTAGCCCTTTGTGTTAACACAAAGATCACATGGGCTCTTTTGATGGCCACTTATCTGAAGCTCTTTCATCTCCTACATTTTGTATTGTCCTCCTGCTTTGGACCTGCATAGCTGGATTTGGGCACCCACATGTGAGTTTTATTATAGATGTGTTCCCATTACATTTTATCTTCTTATATTAAGCCAGGCATGCAAGTTGTTAAAAATCTTCTGAGCTGACGCCTAGCCATGGGTCTTGTCTCCCTTGTAGGTAATCAGTGTCCAGTGGATGGCCACATCCTAAGACATGTCTTAGGACTGATAAGCTTAGATGTGAAAGCTTAGCTACATGACTTGTGGAAGAACCTGTCGCTGCCTCAGACCATTTATTCACTCTTACTTTAGACAGTTTTAAGAAGCTTGTTTGAGTGGGTGTCAGTCTGGGACAGTTCAGAAGAACAGGCTGGTATCAGACACACAGAAAAGTTACCACCAAGGAGAAGGACATAGGAAGCTATATATAGGCAACTTGAAAACCTCAAATTGCATTCTGGGGTCACTTAGTTTAGGAGAATTCTGTTCCATACATTTCAAAAGCCCTTGAGGGCTTCCCTATATTATCATCCCCAAGGCAATTCAGAGTTTTCCAAAGGGAAAAAGAGGTCAAATTATATATTCTGAATACTCTCAGAAGCAGAGAAATGTCTAGCTTTACATATGAAAGAGTAAGCTTTAATTACACAGAAATGTTCTCTGGCCCCTGCCAACTAATGGGAACCCTCCTATAGCTATTTTTATGTGTTTCAAAGAAAAGGTGCTCAGCTGTGCAGCCCAAGCTCTGTGCTTTTGGTGAAAGGGAAGAGTATTCTCCTCGCTGCTTTTGGGGGTCAGAGCATCCTCAGGGCAGAGGGAAGTGGACCTGGGCAGGGGCCATGTGGGTAGGGTGGGGGTGCACCCATGTTACCAGGACTCCACATGAGCACAGTCACAGTGCTGGGCCTGGGTATGGGGTGTTTGGGGTCAGGGGGATGGGGAGCTATGGCAGTGTTCTCGAGCCTGCGGGCCAGGGTGGCCTGTTGGTGATGGGAGAGGCTGGCTGGGATCTGGAACCTGCACCCTAACTGGCAGCTTCGGTGGTTGTGAAGTCTATGGCCTGGGGACTGCCTTTAGAGACTTGCCTAGGGCCACTGGGCTTGACAGTGGCTGGAGAATCCTGGCCCCGCCCAGACTTGCTGGTTCACAAAACCCTGTGCCAGTTCTCAACCTCGGATGCATGTCAAGGGCTGAATGCTCGGACAGAGAGGAGGCAGATGGGTGGGTGATGCTCACAGAGGCACCCAGTGTGCCAGGTAGAAGGCCGTCCCAGGCCTCAGCATCCACGGAAGCCCTGCAGGCCTCCTGGGTCCCAGGAGGTCACATATCAGGTGGGGCCCCACACAGTCCAGGACAGGTCCACGGAAAGGGGCTTCCAGGTTGGGATCCTGGGATCAGAGGTCTTCCTGCTTGGCCTTGAGTCCTTGCTGCCCTGCTCATGAGCTGTGTGGCCTTAGGCAAATTACTTAACCTCTCTGAGTCTCAGTTTCCCCATCAGAAAGTGGGGATGGGAACAGGAGGCGTGAGAAGGTGCATGTGAACTGCTAAGATAGCGCAAAATCACACAGGTCCCCTGTCTGTCAGGTCTGCGTGGTTGACAGAGCCACGTGCACACAGCAGGCCCAGAGAGTCTGTTTGCATAGTTACCTCTCTCATCACTGTGGCAGGTTCCAGCCTAGAACAGAGCATGTGTGAGGCTATTGGAAGCTGAAATGGGAAGAAAAGGTGACATCTTGAGGGGCCAGGTCATGACATGGGAAGGAGGAAGGTAGTTGGCATCCTGCTGTTGCCTCTGGGGATAGGCAGGCCCACTGTTGTCCCTCCCATCTGGGTCCAGTGCATTCTAGGTATGTGGCATCTGCTGCATTGATTTTTGGAAGGCCATGTGAATGGATCACCATCATTTTGGGGGTTACCCAGGGTGGGCATATCGCACCCCAAGCCAGTGCTGGGGCCTGGGACCATCTGTCAGCCTCGTCTCAACCAACAGCAGCAGTGGGAAGGCCTGAGTATTTGTCACAACCTGCTGATTAGCTGTGTGACTGCCCTCCTGGCTGACCTGGGATGGGCAGAGCTCTCTAATAGGCCCACCCTGAAGCTACAGCTCCATGACCTAGCAGACTGGGTGGGCAGCACTATGCTTATTCCACAGGAGAGAGAGACAGAGGTGACCCAGGTAGCCACAGGACCCCACATCCTATAACTGGGCCCTAGTCCCCTCTGATGGCAAAGCCTCTGTCCTGGGTGCCTCACATGTCCTCTGATTATGACACTTGTCATCCCCATAGAGGAGGCCTAGAGGTTCCTTTGGGAGGGTGTGAGGTGGTCAGGGATTTGCCCACTGGCTCTGAGCACTGCTTCTGTGGGGAAGAGGGCCGTGATTTTCCTGAGTCAGGAGAGAACACCAGAGAGAGAACTCCAGGAGAGTCAGAATGCTCCACAAGGATGTGAGGAGCCTTCGAGTGTGACAGATACAAGGGAACCCTGGGATCCCCGCCTAGTCTGGACCAGTCTGCCCAGCCGAGAGAGTGGGTATCTCTGGAGGGGGCAGTGTAGTATATACCCTGATCAGGACCATGACTGTCTTCCTTGGCAAAGGTCCTGCCAAGGGCACCCTGTCTTACAGGGCTGGGGGGACCCTGGCTGCCTGAGGGCAAGTGGGACGTCCCACCAGGCTGTGTGTCAGGTGAGCAGGTATTTATCCCTGGCTGTCGGTGAAGACTGCTTCCGTTTCTTGTGAGCACTTGCATGGGTCCATGTGAGACCCTTCCGTCTGGCCTCAAGTTAGCAAGTGGAGCTGGGCATGGCAGAGGAAGCAAGGGAAGTGGGCGTGGCAGAGGGCACAGCTGTGTCCGTCAGTGTCCTGGTGCTGTCACTTCCTCCACCCTGGAGCTGACTAATTTCCTAGACTTTATCCTAAAACTCTCTGCCCAGATGTTTTAAGTTTTCCTTCATTTTTATCCCTCTGGGAAAAATCAACTCTGCAGCGTGGGGGTGCTCACATAGGGTACAGTGGGGCCCTCGAAAGCACAGAAGACCTGGGGGCACTTTGGAGTGGGGGCCCATTAGTAAAGGATGTGTGCAAGCCAGTGGCTGCAGGCACAGAAATAGGCTCTGGGCCTTGGGCACGATTAGCCCCATTGTCCTCCCAGACAGTCAAAGGGGCACGTACAGCAGCCTAGACCATTTTCCACCTGTTTGGACCACCCTGTGGCTCAGTCTTGGTGTTTGAGACGAGATTCAAACCCAGCTTTTCCCTGTGAGTGGGGGAAGGTAGTCAGCCTCTCTGGGCATTCATTTCTTCTTTTGGACATATGCTTTCACTTCTCTTGAGTATAGGCCTGGGAGTGGAGTTGCTGGGTCATATGGTAACTGTTTAATGATCTGAGGAACTGCCAGACTGTTTTCCAAGGCAGCTGCACCATTTTCCATTCCCACCAGCGAGGCTTCCAACTTCTCCACCTCCTCACCAACAGTTGGTATTGTCTGTCTTTTTGATTCGTGCCGTCATGGTGGGCGTGTGATAGTATCCCACTGAGCCACAGCGCTCCTCTCCCTAATGACTTGAAGCTGGACACCTTTGTATGTGCTGCGTTAGCCAGACATCTGTCTTCTTTGGAGAAATGTCTATTTAAATCTTCTGCTGATTTTTAAGCTGGATCATTTGTCTTCTTACTGAGTTGTGCACGTTGTTCATACATTCTGGATTCAAGTCTTTCGTTAGATGTGTGATTGGCAAATATTTCCTTCCTGTCTGTACCTGGTATTTTCACACTACTGATGCTGTCATTTGGAGCACAAAAGTTTCTTTTAATTTTGATGGTGTCCGATTTATCGATTTTTTTCTTTCATTACTTGTATTTTTGGTGTTACATCCAAGAAATCTTTGTGTGACTCGAGGTCATGAATATACACCTGTATTTCCTTCTAAGCATTTATAGTTTTAGACTCTGCTTTAAGGTCTGTAATACACTGTGAGTTAGTTCTTGTATATGGTGTGAGGTAGGGCTCTAAATACCCCTTTTGGGGCATGTAGCTATCCAACCATCCCAGCATCAATTTGTTGAAAAAATGAAAACCAATTATTCTTTCCTGCATTGAATTGCTGTGACAGTTGTGTCAACAGTCACAATCGCCATGCCTCAGGGCCTGCCTTTCCCCCTCTGTCTCCTCTTGCTCATCTTGGTAACTGGCAGCCGGGCAGAGTCCACTACTAACCACTACGCTGACTGCATGATTCCTGGTGCAGGGTCTGATTTACCAAGAGGTACAGGGCCCTCCCACCAGGAGACGTGAGTCAAGGCTGCTGTGGCGTGGTCTGCCCAAGCTGCCCTCCGCAGCTGGCCATCTCTGCCACTTGCCGGCTGTGTGATCGGGTCAAGTGTCTTCATCCATCTCTGCCTCAGTTTCCCCATCTGTGAACCAGGAATGATAATAGCTTCTTAGCATTACAGTGAAAAAAAAAAAAAACTAATGAGTGTCAAGCACTCAGGTTGCACAGTTAATGTGAGCTGAAATACAGGTACCGTAAGATGTGGCATTTTCTGATGACTGCAGCTTCTCTTGGCTCAGATATCTTAGCCTGGATCCAATAGACTAGAACAGAGAAGGGGTTGGACAGTGGAGGGGTGCCCTGTGTCTACTGCAGCTGTCCATTAGGGATTCCTTCAGCTCACAGGCATGGTGTATCTGGCACCAGCTGCAGTGGCACCAGACACACCTCCATCCCTCGGAAGATTTGACAAAGCATGGATCCCCCCTAGTGCCAGAGAGAACTGGGAGAGCCCTCTGGTAATGACATGAGGACAGAGCTGACAGCCATGGGAGAGAGGTCACACCGCTTCTCCTCCTCTCTGTTTGGCCTTGCTGGATTCAAGTACCAGAAACATGCGCATGTGTTCACACACAGACATGCACATATACCCCACATGTGCACATGTACCCCACAGAGGTAGCACACTCACACTCACACACACATAAGCACATGTGTACACACAGCTGTGCATGTGCACACGTACCCCGCACACAGAGGCAGCACACTCACACACATAAGCACATGTGTACACACAGCTGTGCATGTGCACACGTACCCCGCACACAGAGGCAGCAC
>CAUYTI010041569.1:0-52496 GCA_963575145.1 Galago senegalensis
CCCCCTGGGTAGAGTGCCGTGGCATTACAGCTCACAGCAACCTCCAACTCCTGGGCTCAAGCGAGTCTCCTGCCTCCGCCTCCCAAGTAGCTGGGACCACAGGCGCCCACCACAACGCCCGGCTATTTTTTGGTTGTAGCCGTCATTGTTGTTTGGTGGGTCCGGGCTGGGGATTCGAACCCGCCACCTTAGGTGTACATGGCTGGCGCCTTAGCTGGTTGAGCTATAGGCGCCAAGCCTGATTGTCGTTGTTTTTAACCTAACAGCACTCAACCTATAATTTCCTGCTACCACTGGAAGGTATTAAAAGCATCTCTAATATTAATGGTACCTACTTTCTGTCAAAACTAAATAAACAGCTTAAACTTCCAGGATTTTCAGAGTGATTCACATAATCACATGGTATTAGAATATGGTAAATTCAGTGTTCTTAATTTCAGGCAAATAATCCACTTTGGTTGGTTTAACCAGAAAGGATTTATTAAAAAATATCAGGCAGATCCCTCGGAGGACCAGAGAGCCAGGCCTGGATGGTTCACAGGGCACCTAGGGGAAAACCCTCCCACAGCCCAGGCCTGGCCTGACAAGACACCGGACTGTCCCTGCTCACTTCTTAGCACGAACTATGCTTGGGGCCAGAAGCTCTGCCATAGTTGGTCCAGGAGCTCCTGATGCCTCTGGGATCCAGGGCTCTCAGTGCCCCTGCCTCTCATTGCTTATTCTGCCTCTGTAGCTGTGCAGGTGTGTCTGGGGTTAGACAATCTGGCAAGGCTCACTGCCATGGAAAGGGTGGCCTAGCTACATGGCAGGCATTTGTGTGCTGTAGGCTAACACATTCTGCTAAGGAGAAGGGTTACACTAGTGAGATGG
This sequence comes from Galago senegalensis, assembly GCA_963575145.1. NCBI lineage: Eukaryota > Metazoa > Chordata > Mammalia > Primates > Galagidae > Galago > Galago senegalensis. The sequence continues at coordinate 871 of CAUYTI010041569.1, forward strand.
CTGGAAGTGAAGACAAAGCTATTCCCCTTCAAGGAGGGGTCCGAGTCCAAGTTGCCAAGTCCAGGAAGGCAAAGCTTGGCTGGCAGCCCGGACTGGAACAGTCTTTGAGGGTCATGAACCAAGGATAGAGTCGGCAGCAAGGGTCTGGGCAGCGACTGAGCTCTGTTCTAGTGAATGGCTCTCCTGCTGTAGGGTAAGTCCAAGTTCAAGTGTCAGAGTCAACGTGAAGATGCAGAGACAAGGTCCAGCCACAGTGAAAGGGGGTGGCCATGACGACTTGGAGGCCACGGTTCTCAGCCAACCAGGCTGGGTTCAGGTTTGGACCAGGACAGAGGGTTAGGAAGACTCTTAGAACAACACGTACAGAAGCTGAGGTTTACGTGGAGTGTACTTTCATTCTAGACACGGGAGGTTTACGTGGAGCGCACTTTCATTCTAGACACGGGAACAACATCTACGTCAGCCCTGTACCTCTGGAGGAAAGGAGCTCCCTTACCCCACTTGCCCAGCCTCTGGTTCAGAATGGACCAGGCTTTTGCTTCTCCTACCTGACAAGCCAAATGAAAGCACCTTCCCCTATTTACAGCTGTGTGGCACACTGCCCCAGGCGGCAGTGCAAAGCAATTGCCCGTGGAATGTGTGGCTTGTCTTTCCTCACAGCATCTGGGACCTCAGCTGGGAAGCCTCAAATTCCTGGAGCTTACTCAATCAGGAGGGAATCGCATTCATCTGGGGACTCTCTGCTCCTCTGCCTGTTCCCGTACTAGGGTAGATCAAAGGCTGGGTTTAGCTGGGACTGCTGGTCAGCACGCCCATGTGAGTTCTCCATGAGGACTGGGTTTCTCACAGCGTAGCTGCTGGGCTCTGAGTAGCGCACCCACGAGGGAGCCTGCAGGGAGCAGACGTCCCAAGAAACCCAGGCTGAAGCTGCGTGAGCTGTTATGGCCAAGCTTTGGAAGTCATATAACATCACTGTTGGTTGACACAGTCACAAGCCCACTCAGATACAGGGAAAAGAGACATAGATAGACCCCCTTCTTGATGGAAATAATGTCAAAAAATTTGAGACCATGTTTTAAAAGGAAAATGCAGAGAAAGAGAAAAGCTCATGGAGTGTTAACGGCATACAAATATTTACCAAGACTTGAATAACCTGGGTTAGTTCATTTAAAGACAAAATATATCGAAGACTTGGGATGTACCAGTACAGTGCTAAGGGCTGGGGACACGAAGCGGAGGCACAGCCTCCAGGAGCTCCCACTGACCAGGAGACAGGGACACATACCTCATTGTCACTGCAGGTGAGATGGAGAGAGTGAGTGAAGACAGATGGCACAACCTGCTCATAACCTTGAGCAGTGATTTTCAAACAGTGTGCTGTGAGAGGGTCTCAGGTGTGCCTCAAACATTTTTTTAAAAGATCATTAATTAAATTATTTTCGAAAGAAGTTCAAAGTGCAGTAAATATGTTCTCTTTTTCTTTCACTTTTTGTTTGATCAACATAATTTAGGTGTGCCACGGAAGTTTAGGCTGAAGTGTGCTGTGAGACAAAAAAGATTGAAAAACTTTGGCCTGGAGGAAGGGATAATTATTGTGGTGGAGAGGCTGTGTTATCTAATGGGAAGCAAATGAAATGAGAAATTGATCAGCCCTTAATTTGACGACTACCTTCACCTTCTGATAGACTGAGCCATGCAAAACTGTATTGTTATGGTTTAAAAAACAGTCAGGTATCGGTGGCTTCATGTGGCTTAACCCACTACCAACCAGGTCACCTTGAAAAGTCATTTAACTTCTAGGAATATCAGTTTCTTCACCTGTAAAATGAGGTTAAAAATGTCCTATATTTAATAAGGTAACAGATTTAAAATGTCAATATAGTGCTTTAATACAGCACAATCTCTTAATACATAGTTGTTACTGTTTTTATTATTATTATAGTTATGGAAAGCACTGGAGAAAGCTGGGTCTAAGACGACATGTGAGGGCTGATTATTATTTTGAAGGGCAGAGAAGGGAAGTGGGAGGAAAGATATTAGGCTGATCAAAAACATGTGAAAACACTGTTGTGACTCTACTTACAAGTGACATTCCATTCTGCCTTTGCTTTAGGACTCAGATTTCTTTAAAATAAAAGGATTCAAAAAAGTTGAAACCAAAATTCACTTAAAGCAAGGCACCACAGGTATTTTTGAGTCTAGACTCCCTAGTATTTTTATGGACTAAGTCATCTGCAATCCCTCCCTTCACAAGTCACAGAGGCTTTCTACTTAATAGCTAATAAATGTGCTTGTAGGAACATAAGGAAAATCCCTGGGGTGTAACACAGAAGGGAATCAAACCCCTGGCAGCCTGCGGTTGGTGGAGGTGGGAGGAGATGAAGGCCTTGAGAACTCAGGGGTTAGGTTTCAAAACCCTCATGGAATCAGGACGTAAAGTTCTGGCCCCACATGACTTAGGAAGATAGAACTGATACCTTTGCATAAAAGCTGGTCGCAAAGAGCTACATTATTAGTGAAAGGTTGGTCTAGAAAATCATCAGCTCATCAGAGAAAGAGATAATAAGAAAGCCTCTATCTCATCTGGCCTTTGGGTTAAAAAAAAGTGTTTTCTGACAATTCTTCTCAGCAGGTTTACTATCACTTATGTCCATGGTTCTAATTATATTTCCTGCATAGTTTGTGAAACCTCAGGCTGATAAATAAGTGAATAAATGAATGATAACACTGAAGCATCAAAAAAAAAAAAAGCAAATATCAAACTACTCTGAAAGGATATATCCTCAAGTAATTTTAAACATGATTCCCAGAGATAAAGTCTTGCTGATCACGAACTCACAATTTAAAATTTTCAAATGTGGGGAAACAATTTGCTTGAGCAAATTCATAGATACATAGACAAGGATCAGATTCTTGGGAACTTTAGATAATAGAGCTGTCAGATAAAAGAAATAGGTTTAAAGTGTTTAAAAACTTAACCTTAAGACTGAAAATAAGAAAACAAGGCAGTGTGAAAAGATAACAGGTACATTTTTTAAAAGAACCAAAGATAAATTGTAGAAATTTAAAAAAAATTGAGATAAAGAAAATTTAACTGACAGTTTAAAGAGCTCATTAGACACAGCTAAAGAGAGAATTAGATGACTTGAATATACATCTGGGGAAATTATTCAGAGTTAAGCACAAAGATATCATAAAGGGATGAAATCTATTTTTAAAAGGCTAAGCAGTCTCAGCACCTGTAGCTCAGTGATTAGGGCACCAGCCACATACACCAGAGCTGGCAGGTTTGAACCTGGCCTGAACCTGCTAAACAACAATGACAACTACAATAAAAAAAAATAGTTAGGTTTTGTGGCGGGCACCTTTAGTCCTAGCTACTTGGGAGGCTGAGGCAAGAGAACTGCTTAAGTCCAAGAGTTTGAGGTTGCTGTGAGCTGTGAAGCTACGGCACTCTACCAAGGACAACACAGTGAGACTGTCTCAAGAAAGAAAAAAAAGAAAAGCTAAGCAATATGGAAGATAGAGCAAGAAGATTCAACATATATCTAAACAGAGAACAAAAGAGAAAGAATTGAGAGACTGAAGGAAGGGCAATATTATAAAAAGGTAATGGGTGAACACCTTCTAAAATTGTTTCAAAACAAAAATTCTTACACTCAGAAAGCACAAGTTCTGAGCAAGATGGGCTTTAGTACTGGAGGACAAGAAAGTCACTACCAATATCTCCTCAAGGAATTTGAAGTCTATGAAGACAGGTAAGAGGTACAGACAAAATCAACGTGGGAGGCAGAGGTGCCATACGAGACAGATGATGAGAACAGAGTCCAGCTGAGAGGATCACATCAACAGTTGACGGGAGGGGTGATGCCTGTCTTGAATCTCAAAAGATGGATAGACAGAACACATCAAGAAGTGTAATTCACTCTATACACCACCGCCTGCTTAATCTTCCTAAGGGACTTTTCTGCCATTTCTCTATTCCAGAATCTTCAAGCTCCTTCAATTATCTTCAAGATAAGGTTCTAGATTTTTGGCATTCATCCCAAGCCTCTCTGGCCTGAGCCTGACCCATATTTCCAAACTTATTCTCATAAAGTCCCTTCTCGAATCCCATAGCAGGGCCAAACTAAGATCTCTGACACTTCAGGTGCACACCTCGTGTTTCTCCATTTCTCTTGCTGCTTCCCCTTTGTAGAATACATTTGAATGAAAGGCATAAATTGGGGCTTTATCTTTAAAATAACTGAGGGATCTTGAACATTCTGATATGAGAAAGACACTTACAGAAACTGCTTTAGGAAGATGGAGCAGGCAGTGAGTGCTGTGTAGGGTGGGTTAGAAATGGCACTTGCTAAGTAGCCCATGCTCCTTGCTCATGTGTCGCCCCACCTGAGAGGCACCAGAGGCACCAGACCACCCATTCGGTTTGATGAAGAAAGCTGCATGATTGTTCATTCTGCAGAGATTTTGGATGCAAACATTATGAAAAGCTCAGCAGCATATTAACAGAAACAGAAGCATCAGCGTACTATTCACTATCTTGTCTCCTCTGCATGAGTGATCCCACTGTAGGCATAAGAGAAGCTGTCTCCTAGGGTCCCCAAGGGTGCCAGGTGTCCAGATGAGTCCACTGTACACAATTTCAGAGGTCTATTTCAATGCCAGACAGCTAAGAGCAAACCTGGCTAAGTGTTGGATGGTGATGTTTTTGCTGATAGACTATTACTTCTAAGTGGGTGTAAACCCAGCCCAAATTTAGAATTATTTTTCAGTTTCTCTATGCAACAGAAAATTATTTCCCATTTTTTTTTGCAGGTTTTGGTGGGGGCTGGGTTTGAACTCGCCACCTCCCAAATATGGGGTGGGGGCCCTACTCCTTTGAGCCACAGGCACTGCCCCTATTTCCTGTATTTTTCAAGAGTACTTATAGAGTTGATTTGGAAAGTCTGCTATTAAAACCTAAAATACAATTGCTCTTGCAATTGTATTTTCTAAAACATTTGAAGTTCAAAATCCTGTCACATAGCAGGCTTCTAGCACATCTGCATGAGCCTCAAAGTAGATAATTCAATGGATCAGGCTTCCAGTTTCTCCCACGTACAACTGACTTTCTGTACAGAAACTGGTTCTTTCCTAATCCCAGCACTATGTTATGCTTCCTGTCTTGATCTTTGAAAACAGACTACTTATAAAACATTTGCTTTGGGCTATGCATCATCATTTGAAAAAGTAGAGGTTTACCTCGACAGGTATGTTTCTGGGAAAAGTGAGTATAAATCAAATTATTGTGAGTCAAATCATATTTTAAATGTCCCAGGGAACTCATTATTTAATAAAATAGCATGAAGCAAATAATCACATTGTGATGTGGCTTTTCCTAAAGCAGGGTGCGCCTGTACCATACTCTGTGGTGCCCACAGGACTTCACTCCATCGCAGAGGTTGGGGGTTGCCAGGTCTGCCTTGGAACCAAGTCGAGGCAGTTAAGTTATTGAGGATCTCGTCACAAGGCAGTCTCGTGTATAAGCTGTCTCAGCATGGACCCTATAGTTCCTGCTTTAAAAAGATGCCAAAAATATCTACTATAAGTTTAAAAATACATGAAGCAAATTAAATCACTCTATGCTTTCTCACATCAACCATAATCACTTGCTTGAGTAAAGAATTTTAAAATACTGTTTATATTAATTTCACAAATCTTTTGTTTCCTGGCAGGGATATAGATCAATCAATACTTTCAAATACGGAAAGCGAGGGCAACAACCAGATTTGTGGAAACAAAAATGTAAAAAACACTAAACAAACAAAAAAGTATGTAATAACAGTGAACAAGAAAGAGCACTTGCCCTATTAAGAACTACTTTCTCTTCCAGTGGTCTTCATGGCTTCTGCCGGGGGAGAATGTGCTATATCCAAACATCTGCACACGCTCACTTGGAAGGTGCTGTGCAGACAGCCTTGCAGTCTCAGGGCGGGAGTGATGCGTGCCCTCTGAGTCTCTGTGGCCCTCACCATGGCCCACTTAGGCTGTCTGGGAGACGGTCAGGACCCTCCTTGTATTATAGAATGAGTAGACTGTAGGTTGACTCATATTATAAACTGAGTTATCAGGCAACAAGTACACAAGAATCCCTTAAAAATATGTAGCTAAACCCTATTCTCTTTCTCTCAACACATACACATCGTTGCCCATTCAAACTGCAGTGTCAGGGTCTGGCTGCACCAGCCAGCCAGTTTTATATATAACAAAGTCCTGGGGCTTCAGCTATGTGAGGGGCCAGTCTTCTGACCAGAGAAAAAATACTGCATTACAGATGGAAATGGAAGGACAGAATCCAAGACCCCGAGACACACACACACTCATTCATACACACACACACACACACACAAAGCCTTATCATTTTTACCAAATTACAGAATGCTGGAGCTTGGAGCTCTAAATAGCCTCATTTATTAAATTTCCACTATTTGGCAGGCACTATACTATTCGGCACTTTGTATATATTTTGTTTAATCATCACAATAATCCTGCAAGATGCACACGCTTGCTCTCATGATACTTGGCAGCAGAATACTGGGGAATGAGAGAGAAGTGGGAGGGGGACAGGGGACAGGGAAGTAAGAATCCAGGAAGCCTTGCCGGTGCATATGGCATTTAAGCCTCCTGGTCAATTGATGCAAATAGCTGTTACAAAGGCCCAGAGCAGGGGTAGCTTTTAAATGGGTAGGTTCGTGGGCTCCACCCTCTCCTGTGACCAGTGCAAAAAGGATTGTGAAATAAGGCTCAGGAAAGAAAACTTGGCCAGATGCAGTCTAGAGCAGTGCCTGTCCAACTTCAGTGTTCTAGTGCGTCACCTGCTAAAATGCCACTTTAGTTTCAGTAGGTCTAGCTGGGGCCAGACCAAGGGACTTCTGGTTTCTCATACAGTTCACGTGATGCTTGATACCTCGGTCCGGGGCACGCCCTCAGGAGCACCCCAGTACCTGCGAGACCGTCGGGACAGGCACGTCTCGGCCGCGCCCCAGGCGATTCTCGTGCACCTGAAACTTTGAGAACGCCTCTCCCAGGGGGTTCTTGGCTCAGGGGAAGGGAGCCCAAGACTCCTAGATTTCCAAGGGCATCGCACACTAACTAGCAGTCTGGTTTCTTTCTGGAGCTCGGGTTCCCACAGGGCAGAGATTTGTGCCCCTGGAAGCTGCTCCACCTGATCCCAAACCAGTAGCAGCGGCGCGGGGAGCAACCCGCCTCGTAATCCTCCCGGTCGGGTTCCTCTTCACCGCTGAGCCGGTTTCCCCGGGGCGTCCCAGCTGCTTCCCTTCCCCGCGCCGGGCGGCTACTGTGCACAGCGGGAGCGTTCGCGGCGGGCGCGCCACAGCGGCCGCGGCCCGGGAGGCCAGGCGGGGGCGCCGCAGACCGGGCTGTGCGGGAGGAGGCCGCGCCGGCGGGGCGGGGCGGGGCGCGGGGGCGCGCGGGCGGCGCGGCTAGTGCCCGCGGGCGCGCTACCTGGGAGGCGGCGCGCGTCGCCCCACCCGCGTTTCATAAGCCCGCGGGAGGTAGCTTGTCGGCCTGCCGGGCTGGTCAGCGGCCTGGCCTGCTCTCGAGGGAAAGGGCGATTACGGCCCGGAGCCGGGCGGGGGGTTTTAGGTCGGCTCTTTACTATCCTCACCGGGCTTATTAAAAGCCAGCCCCGCCCTCATGCAACACCCCAACTTGGAAGAGAGGTGTGGAAGCACCAGGGGGATGGAACAGGATTGTACAATCTAAGGATTTGCTAAAATATCTGCAACCGAAATCGCAATTTCCAAAACGGCGAGTTTTACGCGGTAGAGAGGGCACTGGGCAGAAAACGCGCGCACGGCGGAGAGGGCTGGCCCGGGCACTCGCTCAGGGATTTCGCTAGAAGAGGAGCCGGCTGAGGGGTCCCGGCTGGGGCGTCCCGCAGCGCACAGCCCGCGCCCGCAGCGCGCATTCCATTGCAAACCTCCCGCTAGGGCCAAGCTCGGGACTGTAGAGTCTGCGCCTTCACGCAGCGACTGCTGCGGGTTGCGCCTGGCCCAGGGTGTTTGCACTAGTGTGTGTTTCTCCGGGAGCGTCAGACGAAGCGGGCAGTCTAATGTTTATTACAGCCTGCGTATTCTTTCTCCAGACTCACCAGGTTTATTCAAACTTTTGTGCGTGAGTGCGTGAGTGTGCGCGCGCGCCTCCATCCTCCGCTCGCTCCCTCCCTCCACCCCGCCCGCGCAGGGCGAACTAGTCCTATATAGCGATGATAAATATCCCTGCTGATCACTTGATTGATTACCTCCCTGAAAGGTCACGCGGGCTCGCAGTAATTTCCTTTTGCCTAAGGCTCTCTCTTCACTTTTACTCTGGCACGACAGCTCCGAGTACACGGGATCTTTATTTTTTATTTTAACCCCTAAATGCAACCCCTCCCGAAAACAATGCAGACAAGAAAAATCGAATAAAATCAACTCGAGATCTTTTCGCTCACTTGCAACCTCCCGGCCCATCTAACTCCGTTCTTTCTTAACGTCCTCGCCCCCCTCTTACTCCAGACACCCTCTCCCCAACTCAAATGTATTCTGGACACTATTTAATAGATGAGTGTCTTGCAAGTAAACCCAGGCGTCCCTTGGGTCTGCATTTCATGTCCGTGACTCTCCCTTTCTCTCCTGCAGACTGAAAATTCGGATTTAAACCAGTAGACAAGCTATTAATTTAGCTAGGCTACCCAGGGTCCTGAACCCAATTAATTTCTAATAATTATAGCCCAAGGGGGCTAGATAGATTTCCCTGCCTCTTTCTTTTATTGCCACTCCACACCACCGAGGTCAGCGTATAATAATAAAGTGTATATTTTGAAAGCGATCTCCAGAACAGTGAGTTATTGCAATGAATGAAAATTGTTTCCATTTTGGCTAATTGAGCCGGTGGCCGAAAGCTGGAGCCCTGAGACTAAATAAAGAGGACTGTTTCATTTCAACATGAAGAAACCCCTGCCTAGCTTTGGTCACCCAGCGAGAGTTTAATTTCTTAACAGCCAACCTGAAACCCAGCGTTGGGTAAACAGTATTAATAATTGCATTACAATGATTAAATTAATCTTGCTGGCAACAGGAGAATATAAGTTGCGACTGAATAGCACGATGTAGAGTTCACTGCACAAAGACAATAGGCCAAGAAATACCTCCATAAAGAATTCAAACTTTCTTCCAAAGATACTGTGGGGCTGGTTCAATTATAATGCAAGGAAAGGAAAATTTCCAGTGGCATGTGATGTATTGAAAACCGGTTCTCAGTCCTTTCTAGCGTTAGTACGTTGCAGAAGAGGTATACGTGTCCATGCCTTTCTTTCTTTTCAACGACCCATCTTCCAATTTCCAGCTCGATCTCTGATTTTTTTTTAACCCGAAACAAACAAACAAAAATGACAATAATAAAACAAGCAAACCCAGACAGCCTGCAAACTCATCGACTTTCCAAGGAGGCACTTCTTCCAGATGGAAGGAAACACAAGAAAACGTGGGAACCCATGGTACTACCCCCCAAGAAAACGAATTTCAGGAGGAGAGGGGAAGGCGGGAGTTGGGGAGGGGGCCGGCAGCGAGAGCAGCTCCGCCAACTTGTAGGAGGCCTCTTTTCTCTTGGGCCAGCGACAGGGTAGACATCCTGTCAGATTCTGTCGGCAACCACAGGGCCGCCAAACAGAAAGTCACCTGTTCTGGTCTCACGGCTGGGACTTGGGACAGGTGGAACTGACGGGGTCCAGGCACTTGAGACCGGACCCCGCAGGGGCGGGCACACCAGGGTTGTGGCGCTAGGGGCGGCGAGCACGGCTGGCCGCTGCCGGCTGGTTTGCTCCATCGAGTTAAACACACTTGAACTACCAACACAGTTTTCATTAATGCACATTTAAGGTAGAAAGCGAATGAGAAAGAAAAAAGAGGAAAAAAGAAAAATGAAAAGAAACCCAACTTTCAGGTTGGAAAATAAAAAAAAATTGGTATGGTGAAATGTTTTATTTTATAAAAACAATGATGCCTTATGTTTTTGTAATGCCTTGGCCTGGGGACACAGAAGAGTTTGTGTTCATTATTTCAGTTAGAAGAAGCAGTATTGGTTCATGTCCCGAAGCTCTTGGAAAGACCAGGGAAGAGGACTGTGAACTGAAGCCACAGCCACCCCCGAGACTTAAAAAGACCAGAGGGAGGGTGCTCGACAGCCCTCACTGCCCCCTTCCGCCCTTCTGGACAAGTTTAAAAGTCAGGGAACTTTAAATTTGGGAATTCAGAGACTGGGATTTGATTTACTTCAGTCTTCCACCTCCATCCAGTTCCCTTCACAGATCCCACTCCACCCCCTAACCTTCCACGTGGTTTGTAATTTCTCAGAAGAAACAGCTGTCCAGCTTCAGGTTTGGGCTGTCCTATTTAATCTGAGGGTTTGGGTCTTTGGTCCCTTCCTTTCCTAGGAAGGACATTCCCTTCTCCAAGGAACCAGGTCTAGACAGATCCCCTGGGGATGACAGGAAAGGAATAAAATACAATTAGAGGGGAGCAGCTTCCCTTGCAGCCCCCCCCCCTTAAGCTCCTGAGGGTGAGAAGGCAAAATGAAATGTCACAAGCGGTCTTCTCCTGACCGGGGTGTTCTGCGGTGCCTGGGTGCCAGGTCAGGGTGGACTTTACTCTGTAGGGGCCGGGTTGGGGACAAAGATGCCCCTGGATCCTGTTGTACTGTCCTTCTGTCCTCTGGCCTAGGACATGGTCCTGAGGGAGCTCCCTACCCTGATCAGAAGCAGTTTCCCCGAACTTCTTGCCAGCTAGCCTGGTGTTTGTCTCCTTACAGATTTTGTCCCCCTTCCAAAGGCTCTCAAGTCCCCTTTCTTCTTTCCCTCCGAGGACATTTACCAGAGGGAAGTCACATTTGGGGGGAATTTTGAGAGTGGAACTGTGGGGCCCCACAGCGAGCATGTCAGAGAGTTGGTGCTTTTGCACATACTCACTCGTATGCACAAGATAATGGGGGGGGGTGTGTAGGTCTAGAAAAAAAACAGGTGTTCTTTTAATCTGGAGTGGATGTGAAGTTCTCATGTGCCAACACACGAGAGCCCTAGAACCTTTTCTTTTGAAGTTGCTTTATTTCTGCTCTATGAAATTCCCTTCCTTACCCCCCCCCTTTCCATCCTCACATTCAACATTACACATCTCTCTCCCTTGAGACCTGTAGTTTGGTTCTCTTGGGACATGTATCTTACAGTCAAATGCCCCCAGAATTACACAGTTCTTTTGAAACAACAATGGCAAGCGTCCGGAGCCAGGGTAGATTCTTTGGACTATGATTTCCTTGAGTAAAGGTGTTTCTGAGCCGTCAGTACCCCTTTGAGGTTGAATCTTGCTGTTTGCTCTCACACCCCCTCCCTCATTTTTGATAATAAATACCAACAAATCCAACTGGGCATTCTCAATGATCCTTCCTCCCCTTCCCTGCCTTTGCCAAACTCATGCCCAGGACCTGGTTTCCTTCTCTTTTTCCTTTAACTTGAACATCAAGGATGTATTGTTGTGGTGCAGAGACTGAAAAGATTGTAATTTTCTTTTATGGTGTCTGGCAGGATTTGCAACAGATATTAATGGGGACATAAATAGCACACGGAAGGTATTGAACAAAACTGTTTAATGCAAGAAGGTTGTACCAAGAGAAAATCTATACGTGGTTGAGATTGATTCATACCTTGAACACAGCCAGCCCCTGTAGGAGCTCCCATTTCTGCACGCCACTTCATTGGTAAATCCTGTAATTAAAGCAAATTTCAACTGGGTGTGTTTTGAAGGGAGCGTGTGTATGGAATTTCCCCCATACTCCTCCTTCTTGTGACCCCAGAGGTTGAGGGTTTAAGCAGGCGAATGAAAATGGCAGGCAGGCTGAGCTGCGGCGGGAGGCGACGGGCAGTGGTGGGGGAGGCCGGAAGGTGACAGCCGACCTCAGGGAAACCTGGAGGTTTTGGATGTCAAATGCCGGCCCAGACTTGGGAATCAAGGGAGGTGGGAAAAAAACACTGAAATGTTCCCAGGGTGGCAGCAAGCACTGGCATTGCATCTAAAATCGAGAGGGGGGGGGGACCCAGTTATTTATTCAGCTTCCAACTCTGAAAGCGGAAGCGGCAATAGCTTCAGTAGCGCTGGAAGCGGCGGCAGAGTTCCCAAGTTCAGGATGATTCTCACTTTCTCCTGGATCATTCGCCGAGGGTCCAGCCCTTCTTCTGGTTCTTTAGCAGGGAAAAGATTTTTGAAAAAGTCCTCCCCCCATCAACTCCTCACTTTCCCATGGATAGTATAGGAAAATGTCTGCAATTTAAAACAACAATAATAATTATGATACAGGCTCATTGGTGATTCCCACACGGAATTAATCAATCCTCTGCCCAAGCCTTTTCATTCCTTTTTTTCCCTTTCTTTTGGGCGAGGTGTCCGCTCCCCTCCGCTCCCCGCGCCCGCTCCCCGCCCCCCGCCGCCCTCCCCGCGGCTCCCTTTCTCCGCCTCCTCGGCGATTGCCATCTGACAAGATCTCCAAATCAAAGTGATAAATCGCTCCAAACTTTTTTTGGCGGCGCTGAGATGTTGGAGGGGCGTCTAGCGCGCATGTGCGAAGGTGTCCAAACTGACAATGCTGGAGAGATAGCGAGTGTGGATTGAGAGAAAGGGAGAGAGGGAGGGAGGGAGCGTGGAAGAGGGAAAGACAGTGAGAGTGTGTAAGTTGTGTGTGTGTGTGTGTGTGTGTGTGTGTGTGTGAGAGAGAGAGAGAGAGAGAGAGAGAGAGAGAGAGAGAAGAGAGGGAGGGAGAGGGAGAGCAAAAGAAGGAAAAGATCCAAGAAAAAAAAAAACCCAACCACACAGCAGCGGCTGCAGGACTGGGCACAGCATGAGATCCAAAGGCAGGGCAAGGAAACTGGCCACAAGTAGGTGCAATATCCCTTTTCTATTGGCTTTCCCTCCTCTGCCATCTTGCATCTCTGTCCCCAGCGCGCCGGGAGGGAGCGCGGGCGGCCTCTCGCGCCGAGCCGGGGCGGAGGGCAGGCGCCGCGCAGCCGGGACAACCTGCCGGCTCGGCCTCCGCGCCGGCCGCCCGCGCTCTCGCTCGAGTCCCGGGTTGGGCGCCGATGGAGCCGGGGCGGCCCTCAGCCCAGCGCGCCGACCAGCTGTGGCCATCCCGGGGTGGGGGTGGGGTGGGGGCGGCAAAGACCAGGGTGGGAGGGCGGAGAGCGCGCGAGAGCGGAGGGGCGGTGAGGGGGGAGCGGAGAGCAGAGTCTCCCCCTCCCCTCCCTTCCCCCCGGCGGGGGAGAGCCGCCTCTGGCCAACCAGCTAGTCCCGAGTGTGGGAGGAGGGGAGGGCGGCGGGGGGGGCGGGCAGGGACGGGAGCACTCGGGAACCTCGGTCTGTTTCTGGGGTTTGGGACAGTGAGCTGGCTCGGAGGGAGCCGCAGCGGCAGAGTTGGGAAAAGTTGCGCGGCGGCCGCCGGAGTTGGCGGGCGGGGGCGGCGGGCCGGCCGCGGTAGTGGGCGCTGTGCGCTCGGCCACGCTCCCAGGCGCGCGTTGCGGCGGGGCTCGGGGAGACCAGTTGTGGGCGGGGGCGGAGGCTGGCGGCAGAGCGGAGAGAGGACTCCGCGGGGCAGTGGGCAGGTGGGGAGAAGAGGCCCTGCGAGCGCGTGGGGCGCGGGGTGGAGGGCGCGCGGCCAGCGCGACAGGCTTGGAGACGGAGGCAGAGGGCGCGCTGCGACCCGCGAAAGCCCGGCTGGCGGGGCGCCCGGCGACCCCCAGGGGGCGAGCTGCCCGACGCCGGGCGGCCGAGAGGGCGCAGCCGCCTCTCCTTCGAGTGCAGCAGGATCCGGGGCCAAATGTCCTCCCCGGCGCCCCCTGCCGCCCGACGCGCCGCGGCCTTGGGCACGCAGGGCCCCTTTCCTGACTTCAGCAGAAGCTTTGCCGGCCTAGCAGACCCTGCCGACAGGACGTGCTGCTAGGCCCGGGATGTGGGCGTCAGGGCCGGTTTGCCCCCGGTGCTTCCCACCCTGAGTGTCCGGGACTCTGGTAGCCGAGCCGGGAGCGACCCGGGGCGCGAGGCCGGAGCTGCCTGGGAGAGGACAGGCCGCCGCTCGCTCCCGGCAACGTACTGGCTGCAGCAGGACCTGGGAACTGTTTTGTTTGTGGACCAGAGTAATGAGTTTTGCGGGGAGACGTCTCCCCAGTGACACCCCCAGTCTCCTGCCTCCCGCCCCTCGCAAACCAAGCTCGGTAGGTGCTCCGCGCCTGCCAGCGGGCCGCAGAAAGCGGCGGCTCCGGGTCAGGCTGGGCTCTGCGGGGTGGAAGTCCGCGCTCGGGCCGGCGAGATGCTGTCAACCCTGACGCCTGGGCAGCGCTGCGTCCAGTCCTCACCAAGCACCCTCCACAGTGCCCGGCGCGGTTCTTTTCGCCTCGGTGTCAGATTAGCCCAGATATCGGGCTCTTAGGGTCGTCAGCCCATCTGCTTCTCTTTTGCATGTCCTTCATTTCACTTCGCCGCGACAGTGTCAAAGGGCGCCAGTAGAGCTGTTTTCCTTGTTTGCCCTTAAATGAGCCTGATGTTTTTATTTTCATTTGAAGGGGGAATAAATGTACTTGGCAGCATGAGGGTTTTAGTTGCGACTGAAGGCTAGACGTGTGTGTGTGCGCGTGCGTGCGTGCGTGTGTGGTTGGCGGAGGTGGGAGTGGAGGTCGCCTATCTCCATCGTACCCAAACCGTGAAACGAAAGCCCGAGTCTTCGCGCCGCGCCTCTCTGCTGGTGTCCTCCGAAGTGAAAGCAGAACATAAAACCTTTAGCATATTCTTGGGCAACTTTTTTAGCTATTTTAATTGTCTATCAAGCTGCACGCTGCTGCATTAAAATCTTCTCGCACGCACGGTCCACGTTACAACCAGAAACTGAGCCTCATTTCCGATTTGAAGATACTCTTCCTTCAACACGTTTGTCTTCCGCGTCTCTAAGGGTGCCGCCGCGCTTTCTGACAGCCAGAGCCCAACTCTTCCAAACTGTTCTCGCTAAACCTCAGGCCCCCGCTTGCATGGCTCCAGCTATTGCTGCCGCAGCTGCCTTTCTGGGACAGAAGCACTGCTTTGTGCAGGTCTTCAGTGACAATCTGGGTAATAAAGGAAATCAGATGAAAACTACAAATTTTTGTATTATAAAGCGCGATTTCCTCCCCCCCTCCCAGTTGCTAGTGGCGGAGATGGTTGGGGACCCCTGTAGTGCAATCATCCAACGGAAACTTCACTGCTCCACTGGCACCAGATTCTCTTTCTGGGTTAGAAAGAGGCATTGTAACTACCATACTTGAAAAAAATCTACCTTTATCGAGACAAAAGCAAACGTATACAAGGGAAACAAAACAAACACACAGCAATAGTTGTTTTCTCCATTGCTTGTTATTCTCTTTAAAAAATTTCTTTGGTGGCCGTAAGTCCCGAATTGAGCTTGGCTACGATACAGGAGCCCATGGACTGATACCAGAGGCCACAGACCCTGAAAATGTCCCCTGCAGTTACACACGGGATCAATGTACAAGCCAGTCCCCAACTTGTAGGGCTTGCCTTTAACAGTTGAAATCTATAAATTCGTTGTAAATCATATGGGGGAACATTTAAAAATTTAAAAAAATGAAGGGAAAGCAAGAAGGTTGACATTTGTATTATTTAATGCCCGTGAATTTCATTTCCATTAAGAAAAAAACATTAAAAGCCAAAGCGGCCCTGGCAGCGCCAAGAGACTTCCCAGTCATTTTCTTGGGCATCTAGGGTAGCACTTGGGCCAGGCCAGAAATGCCACTTGCAGCTCTCCTTACGGCTGGGAAGGAAACGAGGCTGGGCCTGCCTAGCACGTCCAGAGCCCGAAACACCGAAGAACCCCCCACTCCACTTCCCCAAAGTGACAACCCGCAGGAGTTCAATCACCGCAAAGAACCAGTTGCGTCCCAGTAACCCCCTTAGCTACCGGCCCCCCAGAAGCCTCGTAAAGGCGCAGACGGCAATGCGATTAGTGAGTCTGCGCGGAGGGGGCACTTGTTACTCCTACCCTGGGTCCCGGTTCACGAACGGGCTCCACGGCAGGAATGGTAGACGCCGCCCCTCCCCCTGCTCGGAGGACTCACCTTGGCGCCCAAAGCCCAAGACAGAAGGAAAAACACGCTCGCCCAGGTCCAGGCATTCGCTCTCTGTATGTCCACCTATTTGGGGTTTCTTTCTTCCTTAAGAAATCTACATTGAAACAGAGCTTTGTTTAAAAACATAACGTTTATTTGCTCATTTCAGGCTGCTTTTGAGGAGGAAAAACCTCCCTACGGAGACCGAGGCCCCTTCTAGGAAGGCGGTTTATTTGCCAATACTTGACCATTACCCGGCTTAGGGCTGCTTTATTGCGTTTGGCACTCGGAGCGCAGTCTTCCTGCAGTATTTCAATGTGTTTAGCCAAAAAAAAAAAAATCTGTGTTTAGGGGAAGGTTAATTACGCTTTTCATTCCACTCATCCCCGACACTGTGGAAGGGAACAGTTCATTAGCTGTGGAGGCAACGAGGTTGGACAGCAAGACGTCTTCCCAGGGCTGGTTTGGAGGGCTGCAGAGTTGCAGGGCTGGGCGACCGTGTGTTCGTGTGTGCACGCGCGTATGCATGTGTGGATATGTATGTGTACATGTGCGTGCATGTGTGTTCATGTGTGGATGTGTGTATACGTGTATGTGCATGTGTGCGCCTGTGTGTCTGTCTCCTGCCAGCAGCCCGGCTCCCAGGCTTTCCAGCCAAGGCCTTGCAGGGAGCCCGGGCCTCCTCCACTGCCTGACATTCAACCTGTAGGAGCTTATGGAATGGAAATTAACAAGCACATCGTTACTAGAGATTTTTCCTATCTTTTTCTTTTTTTCTTGAAGTTGAAGGTAATGAGTTTGTAAGATTATCGCTAAACATCTTACCGTTTTGAGGTTTATTTGTTTTTGTAAATTGGGGCCAGGTTATTGGAGGCTGCAGTAGTGACCTGGGGCAGGGAGGCCGCAGCTGGGGATGGCTAGCTCTGTCCTCCTGGGGCGAGAGGGGCAGGAGAGCGCTGCTGTGGCCGGGTCCAGCTGCCGGGCTGCGACTCCTCGGGCTCCTGCACGTTGTCTCCGCAGGAAGCGGGAGGTGAGACGGAGAAACTTTGTCACCTCTGGCCACCGGGGCTTCCCCCAGTGCTTAGCAGAGTCCTGTTCCCCAAAGCTGAGCGCACTGGCCCACCGTTCACCCCCAAACCGCCTGGAGCAGAGGAAATAGCTCCAGAAGGGACTCGGGGTGGGAGGGAGGCCTTGCCCGCCCAGGGCGTCCCCCATGCCTTGCTCCTCCTGGGGCTGCCCAGCTGGGGCTGCCCAGCTCGAGCTGCCGGCTTTGGCCAGAACTCTCCTCTGCCCGACTCCCAAGGTCCCTCAGAGCTGGTTCGCAGTGGCAGTGTGAACACAGGCTCACACTCTCGCGTCCCGCGGTCTGGAGGGCAGCCACAGACTCTTCCCTCTGTCCGGCTGCCTGGGCCCCTCCACAGCCTCTTGGGACAGGGCAGAGAGGGACAGGGCAGGGTTGGGGCCAGAGGGGACAGGCACACTCTGATGGTGCCTGGCACATTTTTCTGGGATGGTGGTTAACCCTTCCTCCGCTGAAAGCCGCTGTCTAAGCAGTTTCTAAAATGGTTTGTGGGGTCTGCTTTTCTTTTCTCCTGGGCGGCCCAGGATGAATCATGAGTTCCTCCCTGCTTCCCCACACCATTAGCTGGGATCCTCTTTCTAAAATTAGATTCCCCCCTTCCTACTCTTCTGGCCTTCCCAATGTACCAGGGAATTCTCGAGGAAATTGGCTGTATAGTGAGAACGAGTGTGCGGCAGAGGCTGAAGAAGAGACAGAGGAATCCCGCAGAAACAAGAGAGGGAGCTGGGAAGGAAGGAGCGTGTGCGCCCCCTCCAGATTCCTAGTTTGCACTCAAATTAGTGTCGTTCTCCCTGACCCCCTAGTAAATGAAAGAAGTATAATCCTTGTTAATCACCTTTGCCTACATGCCATACAAGAAACTTTAGAGATGTTTCTACACAGGGAAGAAACTGTTTACAAAACTCTTTCAAAAGTGTGACATATTGCTCTAGTTCAGCATTGAAAAGCTAAACACATTTACCCTCCTTTGAAGTGCCCTGGCTGGAACAGCTTATTTGAGTGCGGTTCAGATATTGCTGTGGGTATAACTAATGGCTTCTACCTATTTAGCTCAAGTGGGAGGAGAGAAAGGCCTGGATTCCTGTCCAATAGGTCCCTCTGAGACTGGGTTCTGGCTCCTTGCCAGTTCTGTACAATGTCAACATTGAATATTTGAATTCCCAGACTCTATTTAACAAGTTTCTAAATAAATAAACTCATTGTGTGTCTGTGTTTAAAATTATTTCACCTCTTTTATAAAAGCTACAGCATCTTATTACATTGACCTTGCAAGTTGATTTAAAAAAATAAACAAACAAACAGAGCTTTAAGGCATTTTAATAGCCAGTTACCCACAATATGTATGTTCTGTGAAGTCTTTCTCTGATGTGCGGCTGGGAAGAAGCTGTTTTAGAGGAATCTTGGGCTATTCTGTGTTACCTGATACTGAATTGTAATAACAAAACCAAGTTAAGTTCAGAAAACCAGTGAAATATTAATCACATCTAAAGGGAGGCTCAACTATGTAAATTTAGTGCCTTTGGATATTTGCTAATTTTGTCTGTTGCATCCAACAGGGGTCAGAGAGCTTCCCTGATGTGTGTTAAATGGATATGTGTACAGCAGACCTGCCCTTTCCAGTAGAATCCTTAGGTCCAGAACTCTGCCCAGATGGTTTTGTTTATAGGCATTTTCTCTCGTACCTGTGTCTGTATTTGTAAATTGGAAAGAGAAGATATACAGATATTATCCTTATATTTCCACTTGGTGAAAAGAACTGCACGAACCCTATGGTTTTACTAATTTTTCAGCACTTCAGCATCTCTATAGCGTTGTATGCATATAGGAGCGTAGTTGTTCTAAGACTTAATTAAAAGACTTTTTAAAAAGGCAAGTTCTGGTCCTCTTGAAAGTGTGGGCTCCATCTGGAGTTGTTAGGAAAGAAAGTGGAATTTACTCTAATTTGTGTGTATAAAGTACATTATTAAAAAGAATAGGATTTGAAAGGGCACGTCGCAAAACCCATAACATTTAGCTGGTAACATGGAGAGCTCAAAGCCAAGACAAAAATACCATCAACCCATGCAGAGCCTAAAATAGATTACAATGACCTCAGCCATTTCATTTTCAAAAATAATAGCCATGATTAAAATGAGAGAATGTTTTGCTTGGAACCAAACTCTTCTGCATTATTATAAAAGCTGTTTTGTGGTTAAAGAACTGTTTCATTATAGAAAAAAGCGAGTGAATTTTTAATCAAATTCCTGACTCTTCAAAAGTGCTCATTCTTGAATTACTTATTTTGATTTTAGTTACTGTTCTTATTCATTAACAAACATGCTTTTGGATTGTATGTTCAGCCAAGGCCTTGACTACTAACTTTTCTAAAGGATAAATTTATTTAGAAAAGAGATTTTATTCCCTGAAGAACCAAATTTTCCTTAACTTTGCTTGATAACATGCCTAAAGGAATTGTTATAATTTTGTATCATTCGTTGTTCAAATGATGGTATTTATGAAAGTCTTTGCATGTGAGTTGGTGGGCTTTGGTGATGGGTCAGCTTCCACAACATGTACCAGCAAAGCTTTCTGTGTGCCAGGCCCCGTGCATGAGCAGGCCACTTATAAACGTTGCAAACATGTGTGCCAGTGTTTGAATCTGAGTCTGATCCCTGATGGAACAGTCAGGGCATCCTCCAGTTACTGCATGCCTCTGAGCTCTAGCATCCTTACTTGTGAAGTGGGAGTGATAATACTACCCTCCCTGGGCTGCTGTGAAGGTAACTTGGGTAAAGGTGCAAAGTACCTAGTCGTTTGCAGCCACTCAATAAATCTTCACTTCCCTCTGATTTACCGGTTAAATTTTCTGACAAGGAAACATCCTGCCCCCACCGCACCCCCATTGTGTGTTTTTATCCTATCTGATTTTTAGAAATATTTGCATATCTATAATAAGCATTTGGTATGTCTTCTCAATAAATTATGCCCTCAGGATGAAGGGAAGTTTATATCTAAAATTTGGGCATGTCAAAACTGTCTATGCCAAGGCCACCCAGGAGGCACATTTATTCTGAAAACTTGAGAATGTTCTTTGTCCTCTTTTGGGGGAGGAGCAATGTATGAATAAAATGAGACTTAGACTTTTCTCTATAGATTTTGATATTGTATAGCCACACAGCCTAAATTTGGTTTTTCATACTCTCTGGTTGTCATTAGAGCGTGACCCCTCCTATATGAAAATTCACCTTCTAATGGAATGAGTTTGTGATCACTTTACTACAGTGGCTGAGTCTCTTCTGTCTAAATGGGGGGGGGGTTAGATGAGAGCAGAGCCTGTAAACTTAAATGCCTGTAGAGTTTGCAGGTACAATAAATGAGTGAAAGGAGGTGACTGTACATGCTATTTTTATTTAATTTATTGGCACCCAGCCTTTGTATCCAGAGCAAGAGGGAGTGGTGGGGACTGTGGCAAACTAGCGGCTGAAACCAGGTGGCATCTACTGCTTAGTTCTGGCTCACTGTTGCCATGGGGTACAGGGCTTCAGTGCTACCAGGTCTTCCAGTTTTAAAGAGATTTTTATTTAAATTTTCTCTATTTTGAAATGTTGATTCACTTAAACAATTCTGTAGACCCAACCAAACACCTCTGAGTGCAGCTTGCCATGTCTGTGCTGATTGATTTCCAAGGACTCTTCAAAGTTCCAGCATTTTAAGGGTTCCTGATTATTACCCTAAGTTTTTAAGATCTGTATCTTTCTTCCCACCCCAAAGCTAATGTGTGTGTTTTGATAGGTGGAAGTACTTATTACAGAATCTGATATCTGGCCATTTATCTGGAAGAATAGTTTTTTATGGCCATGTTGTGTCTGTCTTTCCCTTCAGGCCGTTTCATCATTAATTGGCTTCAGAAAATAAACAGAAACTTACTGTCCATCACCCTCTTTGTAGCCACTGGCCACCCTTCTTTCCTATTTCTCACTCATCCCAAGTCTTTGATTTGTGGACTAGGAGTTGGACAGTAAATCATTAGGAGATGTTCATCTCCATAGTGGGAGAAGTCATTTGTCTACTGTGTGTATTCAGAGGAAGAGCCTTCTCTGCCCTCCTACGAGGGTCCAGAGATAATGTGCTACACATCTGTAGCTAAGGAGCCCAAATGATTTTTAAAACCTGGACCTAAGATGGAGAGATTAAGGTATGAACATATTCTTTGATGAGAGTGGTTTTTCTTGCAGCAAGGTTATATGTGTTCAGGAAACATTTGAAAATAGATATACCTTGCTCTGTTTTTTATCATGAGTGGTATTTCTAGCAAAGGTGCAAATTTCTAGCAAATAACAGATAAAATTAAGTCTTGAGGATTAAAAGGGCTGAGTGTGGTGATGGAACACGAAGACAGCAGACTCTTCTAATAAAGACTGGACTTTCATATAAAAGGTATAAATTAGTTTCATAGTAGGGCAGTGTACATTGGATACTTTTTCTTTCATTCTTGTGATACTTTGCTAAGAAGAACATTTTCCAGCTCCATCCATGTGAACACGAAGGACGTAAAGTCTCCATCTTTCTTTATGGCTCCATAATATTCCATGGTGTACCCTTTATATGAAAGTTATAACCTAATAACAGCCTAAGAATACAGGGAGGGCGGAGGGAGAGGGGAGAGGGGAATGAGTGGAGGGAGGGGGATTGGAGGGATCACTTCTGAGGTTTATCTTACAAGGGTACAAGTGAATCTTTCTAAGAGTAGAATGTGAAGGTTTTAAAATAATGACTAAGAAAATGACATGAAGGCTGTGTTAACCAGTTTGATGAAAGTGTTTCGGATTGTGTGTGAAAACCCCACACTGTACCCCAGAAGTGCATTAATGTACATACTTACCATTCAATTAAAAAAAAATAAGAGAAAGACTGGACTAAGCTATTTGTAGCCCCTAAATCAGTACTACTGGCAAAGGGCTTGCCCCTGAGTGCCTGTCATGTCATTAACGTTGCTGGGAAAATCATCAGATGGGCAGTCCCAGTGGAGGAGGATTCTGAGTGTGATGAACCATGCTCATAAACATTATCAGTAAGTTACCAGATACCTCGGCTCCCCAGTTATACACCTGCTGCTGGAGCCCACATTCCTTAGCCTGGCTGTTGATGGCCTCTCATTATTCAGCCAGAAGAATGTGGTGCCTCTGAGACCAGGTTCTGAGTTAGATTCATCTGGGTCTGAATCCTGACTCCATCACTTACTAGCTGGAGAAGCCACTTAGCCTTACATGAGGATTTGACCGACTAACACATGTAGTGAGCCTCAGGTGTGTGGTGTGGGTCACTATGAAAGTTTTGAGACAGACTGTGTGATGGTTCATTATCTCACTTCCCAGAAACACAGCTGACAGTGTCCTTTCTGATTCACCCACGCAGGCTTCACTTGCTTGGCTTAGCGTTGCTTGGGAGGCTTCATTTGTTTCCATCCACAGGAATTTTACCCTTCCTTATTTTTGTGTACCCCAAAACTTTCATAGTGACTCATATATTAATAGAAGAGCACGGCACGTTTCCATTCTTATTCCATTTCCTTCCAGGCTGTTCTGGTCCATTTGACCTGACATGTTCACTCATTCTGCTCCTCCTGCTCTCTTGCCAGATTATCCCTGTGTTTCCACTGCCCAATTTTGGCCATAAAGTTGCCATTATCTGTAAATCTGCTCATACTGTACTTTGACCATCAAAATCCAACTCCTTTATGATTTCATTTAAACCCTCCCTTCATGATCACACCTGGTCACTCCTGGAGATGTGATTTCTTTATGTAATCTCATTCCAATAGTATGGAATTATCTTTACTTCCTGTGATTTTGGCACTTTAGTGTACGGGCCTTGTCTTCACGGCACATCTCTTACTTTTCCAGCTGAACTGTAAAGCTCCTGCAGAGCCCACTTCTGTTCTGTGTAGCACTGCGCTCTGCATACAGCAGGACTAGGTGATGGTGGTCAGCGATGGGCTTTGGTGGATTATGTGAACCCCTTCAATTTCTTCGCCTGTAAAACCTGCACAGTTAAGTAATGTCAGCACTGGAACCCTGGGATATCTGACACTTTAATTGCATGCTAAATCCACAACTGGCCTATTTTGACAGTGATAAACCACCTGGAAAGCATATTTGGAAAGTAGAGTATTATTTCTAATTTTCACCAATCATGCTCCTCGTTTGCTGGTGCAGGGATAACCCATAGCTCCTCACTCCCATCATAAATTGTTATTGATCTGCACTTGATCTTAGAGTGCACGAGACCCGGCTCTGGAGAATGTCAGCAGAGTCAAGGTGGAGACGGCAAAATATTTTGTGCAGTTGAGTAATTCCTAGGAATTTGGGAATATTTAGCTTAAACAATCATCAGAGACCAAGTTTTTACATAATCCTAACCTCAATTTAGGCAATATTAATATAGAACATAGCATCAAGAATTTTGCTGTATGTTTCAATACACATTTGAAATTAATGATTCTTTCAATTTAAGGTTGACAGAGGATGTATGGAATCTTGGTGATTAAATTAACCCAACTCACCCAGCTCTGTCCCCTTAATTCAAATGCAAACATGATTTCTTCCTCTCTCCCCCTTCCCGCTCCTCTACCCTCAATCCCTTATTGCACAAATATCTTATCTCTGTGGAGGAAATAGGACTGTCTGTACCTTGGACGACTGTCCTCAAGCCCTGAACAGCTATAGTGTTCTGGTGCCTGTGAGTTTTCTTTTACCAGCATCAGCCAGGTGTGAGTTCTTGTTGCACTCACAGGGCTATGGTTAAGTCAAATGAGGGTAGAGACTAGAAACCACAGCTTTTACGCTTTGTGTAGACTCTGCTTTTGGCCAGAACTAGGATATTAAGCAGTCATAAAATGTTTTGTGATAAAACAATAATGAAAATGCATGCAGAGATGGGACAGCCATCTGGGTTTCTGTGAGGGTCATGCTGTGACCTCCTCCTGGGTCCCAGACCCCTCTGAGAATCTGATGGAAGGTATAGGGCCTCATTCCAGAAAATGCACATATACATAAACATTTTCGTGCAATTTTGGTGGTTCACAGACTTCTAAATTCCAGTCCTCAAGATTGTGGGGGGTCACTCACGCGTTCAGACTTGATTTCCCCTTGTTTGTTAACTACACAACATTTTAAAGTACGTATCAATCTTTTTTCATTACGTTAGAAACATTTTTTTTCTGATTGCAAATTTATACAGCATAAATAATTTAAAAACTATAAGACTGTGTCATGTGTAAAATGAAAGTTCTTTTCTTTTGGGCAGCATCTGTGGCTCAGTGAGTAGGGCACTGGCCCCGTGTACTGAGGGTGGTGGGTACCCAGCTTTGGCCAAACTGCGACAAAAAAAAAAAAAGTTCTTTTCTTTTCTTTTTCTTTCTTTTGGACGCATTCTACTGGCAGATGACCACTGCTCATCTTGTTGTGTGAAGCCCTACAGATTTCTTTCTCCATGTGTGTATTAGCCCATATACACATACAGATTTATTATTAGCACATATACACATACAGATTTATGACATTTTTACAGCAACTCACGTTTTCTCTCTTTAAACTTAAAAACATACCTGAAACTTTTCTCTTGTTTGTGTATCAGTCTAACCCATTCCTCCTAAAGGCAGCAGATCTCCCACGGTTTGTATGTACATATTTTATCAACCCAATCTCCTATGGATGATATTTGGAAAGTTACCACTTTTCAGAACAGACAGACAGAGAAGTTCCTAAACCATAACTTAGGGGAAAATGAAAGTGAGTTTGCAGTTAAAGGGAGCTCACCGCACAGGGTGAAGCGGGCTGGCCTCTGCCAGGCGGGCACAGTGGGGCTCTGGGAAGGTCACAGAGGGTTGCTTCACCCTGTCAGGACAGATCAGGTTTCCAAGCATCTTTAACCCCCACAGGATCAGGGGCCAAGGTGTGTCTTTAGAAGATCCACTATGAGATAGCTGTGACCCTCCAGGATTCCTGGCTTGGTCTGGACCTCACACTGATGCCCGTTCCCATTTCTTCCTGCTGCTTAGAACAGGCTGTGGCTGAAATCAATTCATATAGTCCAGCTAGTTGGAAGTGGGCCGAGTTTCAACCCTTAAGTTTTTTTGTTTGTTTGTTTATCATTGTTTTTATACTACCCTACTCTGTATACACACCTGAGGCCAGTTGAAGTGACTAGGTGATTTGCGGATGGTTATCGGAAGCCAGTCACAACTTTCCGATGCTCTTGAAAATATCACCCACTAAAATTTCTGACCTACAACATGGAAAGGCCATTTTTATAGGAAAATGTTTTTCACTGGGTAACCAGACTATGGGAAAATTTTTATAATGGAAACTATCTCTTGCTTTTAACTATAGTATAAAAAATATGACAGTGTAATATTACATACTAAAGCCCGTCAGAGTCAAAATTCCAGTTTTTGATTATAAGTTATAAACCAGGATAGAGAGACTTCTGAAACGTGGTTTTCTTTGGCAATGCTATTGTTGATTAAATATAAAAAAATTCAGTAAAAATTAGTTCAGTCCATTCTGTACACGGAAGGTTACAAAAATGGAATAGCTGGTTTCGGATCTTCTGGAGACCACTTTGGTGGTTAAAGCTCATTGGATTATATTAGATTAAAAATGTACTGGATAATTTAGATTGGATTTAAAAAGGTATCACTCAAGGAATTAAAATTTAGTCATATAAATCTTTTAGGAATTAATTTACTTTGCAGTTTTGATCTTGAGAGTATAAGTGTTCCAAACTCGTGGAGATTTTATGAATGTATGAAAGTTGCTCCGTGGGGGCATTTACTCTAGTTAACATTTTTCAAACTATATTTTAAATTAGATCAATCAAATTGAGTTAATAAATAGTTACTGAGTGCCTAGTATGTATAAACCATGATGAATGAAATTCTAAAAACAATCAGTTCATGACACGTTGAACATCTACGTTTGACAGACATATATGTACGTCCTTGAAATGATTTACTCACAGAGACAAAGATATCCATGTGCCTGTTGTGGTTACCAAGGAGTGCCAAGTGGGTTCATGAGCTTAGAATACTGAATCCTGAGTCTACCTCTTCTCCAAATACTTCGTTCTCTAAATATTTTGTCAACATTCTGAGGCCACGTACGTGACAAGCTTCAGTGGCATTCCATGAGTTGGAGTCTTTCCATCTAAAAATAATACCAGGCTTAATTTTTCTTAAGACCTGTCATATGTGGAGGTATTTGCCTGCCTCACTAAATTAGTTGCTTATTAATGCTGTCCCAGTTTCTATTCAATGTATTTGAAAATAAAACCAGACCCTTTAAAAATACTCGCTGTGACTATCACCCATCCATTCACTGTCCAGCCATTTGCTGAGCACCTGAATTCAGGTGAGGGGAGGCAGCAGGACCCAGGCAGACAAGGCCCCACTCACGTGAAGCCCAGTTCCAGAGGAGACCCGGCACCGAGTCACACACTATAGGATGCTGACTTGAGAATGGAGCCTGGCGACTAGCTAGAGAGGGCCCTTGGGAAGGGTGACTGGGTGAGGCCCCTCTGAGGGGTGACATTGAACAGACAGCTAAACGAGGAACATGATTATTGAGGGTTTGATGAGTTGCACACTGACCGTGGAGAAGGCAGGCACAGCCACCTGCCTCACTCTCTGTCCTTGGGCAGGAGCAGATGAGGTGGAAAGGTTATAGACGAGGTTTATTTCAGGTTTGTGGGTTGTGTTCATAGAAGCCACGTATGCATTAGCTGACTCTCCAGCCTTGGAGCCAGGACAAAGATGTTCTTGTGTCTTCCTCGTAGGTGGAGGGAGGGGACTCTTGTATTTGATCTGCACACTTGGTGAGCAGCAGCATCAGAAAGGCAGATTAGATTTCTGGGCCTATAATTCAGTCCAGTTAAACAAACATTTATTGAACATACATTAAACAGCTCAAGCCAAGCACTGAATGTATAAAGAGAAATAAAATATGTTTCCTGTCCTTGAGGAACTTCTAGTCTATTGGGAATGACAGACATGTAAAGAGCTAATTTTCATGCAGCAGGGTAAGAGCAAGGACGGGGATAACAGGCGTCTTCTGCTTGAGCCACAGCCATCAGAGCAGCAGTCTGGGATGAGTGCCACGCCCTCACTTCATATCTATTGTTGCAAAAATTCTTTAACTTATACCCCTCTAAACTCAGAAAAAATATGTCTTAAATTTGAGGGTTAAAAGTTTACATATGTTCAATGCATTTTAAGACAGACTTCTAAATTTGTCCTCTAAGCCTTAAGAACTTTTGTATCTCAGATGGCAATAACTTGTTTTGTCTCCCTGTTACATTTGCCTGTTGGCAGGGAAGTGCTGGTTGTGCCGTCTGGGCACCTGCAGGGTGTACTCTGAGAGGATGGTACATGGCTGCAGGGTGTACTCTGAGAGGATGGTGCATGGCTTAGGGCGCCGGAGGCAAACTGCTCTTCCCGCACTCACCAGCTTCAGCCTGCAGTTAGAGCAACTTTTCATTGTAGTTCAAGAGCCAGCTCTCTTTGGAAGCTATCAAAGAATTTCCCCCAACTCCTTGCCACTAACAGGTCTGTCTGAGAGCAGAGACCTGATCAAACGCCCAAGCCACCATGGTTTCGAAAGGCACATCTTGCCTCCAGATTCAATTTTTGTCCAGGAGAAGACAGTGCTACCCAGAGTCATGTGAGCTCAGGGAAGTGGCTTGTCTCTCTGTGGCTGGCACGGGATTCTGTTGCTCATTAAACAGAAATAAGAATAAAATGCAGTGCCCTCTCTTCCAACTTTCCTTGCCAACCATCTTGCTGAGCTGTGTGTGTGTCCAAGCCAATGTTCCAGCCACTAGCTTGGCACAGAAATCAGCACATCCAATGTCGTTACTGCTGGGCATGGCCTGAAATGCCAAGGGAAACCTCCATTTGCCTGACTGGGTGAGGTCCTGGTGATTTCAGCATCCTGTCGATAATGGTACAATATTAAAGCGTAAGCATAGATGTGGTCTGACCCATGAAGCAGCATTGTATCTTTGTTTTTTTGACCTAAAAATGTTGGGTAGATGGACACTAAGAGGGTAGAAATGTCAAGGTCAATGCTTTGTAAGTCTGGGGCCTCCAAAGGGCCTCATGGTCTACGTATCAAATCTCTCTTCCTGTCCTTGCGTGATGGTGATCTCAGTCACCAAGGTTTTATCCCTAAGAAAAGAAAATACTCTGATCCCTAATACAATGCAGTGAACTTTATCTTAGCCTCTCAGGTGAATCCTGGGTGTTGGCTGGCCTCGGGGACTGCTGCCAGGCTGTGTAGCCTGTGACCGTCTGTTTCCTTGTATTGCTCTCAGGGTGATTTGCTGTCTCACAACAACTCATTAGGGAGACGTGGCAGGTGCTGGTAATTTTCCTAAGAAGAGAATGTTCTTTGCAGTGTTCTGACCCCCACCTACCTTGAAGATGGGCTCCAGTTTTCTCCCCCTTCACTGTGGTTCAGTGTATTGTAGGGACCACAAACATATTCCCTGGCATATGACACTGGGCATTCGGGACACAGGGGCTTGCATCCCAGCTTTGCTCCTCCTCAGCCTGCTGTCCTTCCACAGGGCACCGGGCTCAGAGCCTAGATGTCCCTGAGTGTAAGATGAAACAATAACTGCTTTGGTCCCCCAGACCAGTCATGTGAAAAGAAGATGACCTAAGTGCAAGCTCTTTTAAGCTACAAAGAGCTGTGCCAACTTACCGTCTTATAAATTCTAGAAATTATAGAATATTGAAAATATGAGGGAGGAAAAGAGGGGAGAGTCTGGAGCCACATCGAGGTCTTGGCTCCAGCGCTCCCAGCTGTGTGGCTGTGGGCAAGTACTTAACTTCTCTGTGCCTAACTTCATCTAAAGTGGAGATAATTCAATAGGATGACAATAAGTAATAATGTCAGTCACAATTATTCAGTGTTTACCTATCATCACAGTTAGTCCTCCCACCTCTGGGAGGTGTGGACGTTGTTGTCTAAGTTTCCAGGTGAGGGCTCCAGAGGCAGGTTGGATTTTTGCACCAGACCTCTCAGCTGTGAGTGCAGAGATCCAAGCCCTAATCTGCTTTATGCTAGAACCTGAGAACTTAATCTGAAGAAAAATTCTTCTGTCGTCGTTTTTTCTATCCAGCCATAGAAGTGGAACATTACATTGCCTGGGCCTTCCAGAGCTCATAGAAGGTAGTAAGATTTTGGATAGATGATACTTTAATTTAAAGAAATGACTTTCTACAGCTTTTGTTGGAGAGGAATTTTGCTGCGACTTACGTGAGTGACCCTGTCTTTATGATGGGGGCTGATCGTTTCTTCCTGTGATCTTCTTCCTAGAGTTATCTGCAGTGTGGTTTTCCATGACACTATGATTCAGTTTTATTTAGGAAATTCTGCAAATCCTTGTTGAATGAATGGCCTAGAGATACTTCATTACTTCACTGTCTGAAGTCACAGCTAATTACCCCTCACAACTTCTGGTGTGTGGATGGTGCTGGACCCTGTCCCCATGCCCTGTGCAGTGCTCTGTGACTGTGAGCTTGCTCAGGCTGACAGCATGCTTTTAAGGCAAGGAAGGCCAGACTTTCTGATTTTTTTCCTTTTTGTATGACATCTGAAACAGTCCTGGGCACTCATCCTCAACTTTGTTTTAATGTCCAAATCACTCAGGCTTTCAACAAAGTATTTGGCTGGTTGTATGATGGGGTGACTGGTGGGGTTTAGACACAGGGAGGGCTGAGGAGTTCCCAGATGGTGTCTCTTTTGGTTTGGTTTTTATTTTGGGAGACAGGGCTGTGGATACGATAAGAGAAGATGTAATGACTTTCAAATGTGGCTGCACAGAATCAGTTGGGGTGCCTAAAACACCATCCACCCTGATTAAATCAGAGTCTCTAGGGGTGGGGTTCAGACCTTGGGGACAACTTGAGTCCTGGACATAAGAAACTGGGAAGAAGGAGGCCGTTTTGGTTAAAAACTAGGGCGATGGCAGGCGGCTCCAGGTGCTGCCTGGGGTGCTCTGGCCTTACCCCCTGTGGACAGCGTCTTCTTCCCTCTGCAGGGATGGGGTTGCCTTCACACCCAGCTCTAGGGATTTGCTTTCTGCTGTGATTTCTGGCCTCTGTAGCACCAGTAGATGGGAAGATTTTGAGTTGCAAAAGGCCGTTGGTAAAGAGATTTCACTGCAGAACGATCTGTGGAGAGCTCAGGACCTCTGACTGCTGTTGGACCCGTTTGATCTGGTCACCCTTTCTAAGGAGACAACAATGCTTTTCAGATTCAACAACAACAACAACAACAGCAGCAGCAGCAAAACACAACCCAAGCCAAACCAGGGCAGCCACAGCTTTGGGGCCGGGGTGGGGGAGGGGGAGAGTGCTGTCATGCCCTGGCTGCCTTGGTCTTGAGTGAGGGCTTTCTAGAATTCCAGATTCGATCTTCCTGCCAACCTTCCCATGCAAAGGGACAGCTGGGAATTCCAGGGACTGTATGGAGGGAAACTAGAAAAATAATAAAAACAACCTCTCTATTTAGAAATGTTAAAAGGCAGAGAAGTAGGTTTCAGGGTGGGATTGTGCTGTGTTTTAGGAAGTTTGGATATTGAACGCCAACTTCCTTAAGCCCAGCTAGTTGTAATCAACGCTGTCCCGTCCACGTAGGTGACAATTCGTTGAATGAAATCACAGGATGTTGTTGGACAGATCAGTGTGTTCAGTGGTCCCTGAGTGTACAGCTGATGTGCCTTGTGATTCTGGAGGTTGATCTGAGCTCAGTGGGCAGGCGCTAACTCAGGCTGGGTTAAGGAGCACACACCTGAGTGTGTCCCTGGTGCAGAGGAGACAGTGTCACTGAAGGAGAACCAAGTGAAAAGCCACGTGTGTGTGCTTTTGAGGCATGTGCTTCCTGTGTCTTTGCACACTCCTGGGTCCTCCCACAGCTGTAGTTTCATCTGTACTGTGAACCATGTTGTGCAGACCGTGGAGAGCTTTCACCTGGATTCCGCAGTGTACGTCAACATGTAATCTAATTGACTCTTGGTTTATATCCCTTCAAAAAATTTTCAAAAATTTTACAACTTTTAGAAGTTTCTATTATCCAGGTATAAAAGGTTAAGACGATTTAGCTCTTTAAAGGGAGATTTAAGACATTTATTAAAATAAGAGTTTTGAATTTTTAAAAATTATAGTGCCAGTGTAAGATGAACATAAAAGAGAAAACGATGGGACCTGGCAGTACAGTTTCTTGCCTCAGCAGTGGGGCTTTGAAATCATTCTTTTTTGAGACAATCTGTGTATTTTTGAAGTATCACAGGCTATAGTGCAAGAGAGTTTTTGTAGCCTGGTGTGTGGAAAGTGGCAGGATTCTGTTCTGCAGGTGAGGCTGAGATAAGGGAGATGAGGGTAACTTTTTTTAGGCCGCCGCACAAGAAGGGTGGAAATGGAAAGAGAGTCCTCTGTGCCTGTTTCTTAGCTGCCAGACTGCTTGGTTGTCGGTCAGAGGAAGTCTGGGGAGTTACTTTATGGCAGTTCAGCATCTGTAGCTGAGGGGCATCTTTTTCACTATGTAGAACATTATTCTTTTCTTTTCTTTTTTTTTTGTTTCTTGAGGCAGAGTCTCACTATGTCGCCCTCGGTAGAGTGCTGTGGTGTCACAGCTCACAGCAATCTCAAACTCTTGGGCTTAAGCAATTCTCTTGCCTCAGCCTCCCAAGTAGCTGGGACTACAGGCGCCTGCCACAACACTCAGCTATTTTTCTGTTGCAGTTGTCATTGTTGTTTAGCAGGCTCAGGCCGGGTTCAAACCTGCCAGCCTGAGTGTATGTGGCTGGCACCCTACCCACTGAGCTGTGGGTACCGAGCCTCATATTTTTCTTTCTGTTTCCACTGTGGCAAGTGGAGGACTCAAGGGCCATGGAGACAAAAGAGGAGGCCGGTTTCTGAAGGACAGGCCTGGTGTTCAGAACCCACCAGAGATTAAGGCCCAAGGCTGTGGTGGAGTTGTCATGGTGCCCCAGGTAATGTTGTTGAAGCTTCCAGTTAGTGAATGATTTTGGATGAAGGATTCTTTTAATAATTTCATAAGTGACCTATTTCCCCCTTATGAAGCTTCTGTTTTGAGAGCAAGCAGAAGGAAATGGTGCTAATAACAAGACTGGTTTTTGCTCATTCACACTTTTTTTTTGCCATTTGGATTATGGGAGTGGTGAGGTGGAGACAGGAGGGCAGAAGCAACAGTGTGGAAGAAAAATACAGGTGTCTGGCGGGAGAGGACGTGTACTGCGGGACAGGCCCTGCGCCCCGGGAAGAGGACTGGGCTAGAAAACACAGGGCCAGTGATTCAATACTTAGATGCCGTGTTTGGGAACGCATGTATTTCCATTAATAGGAATGTGAAAAGGAAATTTAGTAAAACCAGATTGATGACCGAGGTAGTTTAATTAGACTGTGGCTTCATAAATATGCAATGTTATTTGAATGAGAAGTTGAATCATTAGGGTCCCCGAGATAAATGGCCATTTGGTTTGCTTCAGAGTTTGTTGCAAACATTTGCGCCCAGGTATAAGTGAGTAACATAATATGGTAATTTAAAAATTAGAAAAAAGGCTAAATTTGATTGAGCGATTGTGGTAACCGTTTGTAGGCGGTTTTTTGCTCTGTTGCAGCCTGACTCTGCTCCAGTCCTGTGACTGTGGACGTCTCTTTCCTACAGCGAGCCTTCAGTGGTAGCTTTGAGGGACGCTATTAGGTGTCAGTCCCCTGATGAAGTCACACTGCCTTGAATCCTTTGCATGGTGGCTTTACTGCCACATCCAGAACAAACTATTGAGATTTTATAACAATATTAAAATCATTCAGGTAACCAAAGAGACTGATGGCTTTTTCTTCTCTGATGCGTAAGCAGGATAAAGGAGAGGAAGAGAGACTGAGAAGGTGTCCCTGTCCCAGCCCCTCCTTTCTGACCTTCGTTTTGAATAAAACTCTGGCCAGGGAAGATACCTGAACCGTGTGAATTGGTGGCTCCTCTGCAGAGGATTTGGCCCTGGAGCTCACGAGGGCTCTGATAACCATGGTGACCCCAGCAGTAGCCGTTTCTCACCCTCTTCTCTGAACTGCTCTTTCCTTCTGGCCAAGAGGCTTTCCTTTCACTTTTTTTGTTGTTAGTTGGCTCAAGACCCGGCCTGCAGTTGATGAATTTGCAGTTTTCTCAACATTTCGCCAGGGATTCAACTAGTTTAAAATCCCATTTGCAAGTATTTCCCATCCCCCTTCTCGTCTGAAAGGATAAAGCGAAAGTCCTGCTTCTCAGGCCTCCCTCTGCCAGTCAGCATCTGCGCCACCCTGTATTCTCTTTAAACCATTTTATTATATTCTTTGCTGAAATGAAATATATGATTAATAAATGGGAAGGCTCCTACTCGTGATTGATAACTACTCTTAGAAACACTGTCATTTGCAATTCATTAGATGCCTTATTTGGCATTTATATTTACTGAAAATTGATACTCTGTGTATTAGCTCTTTCTCAGTGACAGATCACTGGTAAATGTATAATTAAAAGAGAGCTTAATTCCTATTTGTCTTCATTTCTCCCTGAAATAATTCCATGGCTGTCTGTCACATGGACCTTCTTCTCCCTTCCTCTGTGCGTTCCTCTCTGCCAGGACCACAGTCCTTCTATCTCATTTGTGAATCTCTTTCTTCAGGGCAATGTCATAGGGTCAGAAGACCTGGATTCAGGTTCTGCCCCTCACTGGCTCAGAGGCGGGACAAATAGGTAACAGCTCCCAGCCTCACCTATAGTTTTCTCACTTATAAAGTGAGACAGAATATTTATTTAACCAAATTAGCGTGAGGTTCAAATGAAATAATACATTAGAAAATGCTTTATTAGCTAAAAAAATAAATGGCATCCACATTGGCACTGAATTAGCCATCATGGTCCTCTAGCTCCTTTGAATACAACACTTGGGGACTGTCCCATAAAAAATGCCAGGCTGGCAACAGGCAGTGAAACTCTCAATGAGTGGCACCAAATCTCTCCACTGCACAGGAGCCTTGGAAGGTGCAGCCTTATCAGTAAGGAGTTGGCTCTGTGGGGTTAAAGTCACACAAAGTGCTGACTCACCTCACTCTGTGCCTTTTGCAAACGGAACAGCCAGTACACTGGTTAATCTCCCCTCGGTGACCATGTCATGGGATAACTCTGAGTGCTTTCCCACACCTGCCCTGCTCTGACTCCATCCTGTACCCTTTGACCCTCAGGCCTCAGTTCCTGCCTTCTGCCTCCTGAGCCTGTCTTGTCTGGGAGTCTCACTGCACAAGGATTTCTTGAGCCCAAGTTTCCTATAATTTTCTGCCACCGTCCCGTTTTCCTGAACTCTAGCCTCAGGGTGGCCCTTAGCTTCTTAGGGCGAGGCTCCCTCCCTCTGGCCTGGCCGTGTGCCTGTGGAGGCCTGGGGGGCCTCCCACTATGAGGCTCCATGCCCTCTGTGGGAGAATGCATTCGGCTTTGTCCCCCAGAATACCAGTCTCTTTCCACGGGTGTGCGCTGATCGGGTGAGGAAGGGTGACATGGGCTCATCTCACCATTTTGGGGAGGTTAGGTCCTGTCTTTCTGTCTGGCAGAACTTGCCTGATGGGAGATACCGGATGTGAGGGCTGAGTGTAAACTTGTGCCTGCTGCTCTGATCATGAACTTGACCTTTGGACAATGACTTAACCTCTGTAAGGTGGAGATAAGACACTCGCTTCAGAGGGGGCTGTGCTGTCTCCGGGGGGCCAAGTTTGCACATGCTGAGCACTTTGAAGTCCTCAGTAAAACCCTCTTCTTTGGTCCTATGCCCTCTGTAAGGTGGCTCCTGTCACCACCAGCCCTGGTAGGGGCCTCAGTAGCAAGATCCACTATGAGAACACTGCAGAGCCAGACACGTTCCTCTGGTGGGTTTGGCTTCAAATTCCACTAAAGCATCAATACTTTTTCTATTCTCTCTACTGGCCAGCACCTTTGCAGTAGCAATCACAGCTTTAGAGTAGTAAAAGGCAATGTTTTGGAGAAGACTTCCCAATAATTATTTATTGACAGCGCACTTACTTTCAATTTTGGATGAACTTATTTTCAGATTCTGATCTGTAGGGCAATGAAGGCTAAGGTTGAGTCTGATTATTCTTTAGGGTCCTGATTAGTCTTTTAATAGGTAATTTAGGGTTGACTGACAGGTATTGTGATAGACTTTCATTGTTCAAATAAAATATTTGATTTTTTTTTTTTTTTGTCTTTTGAGATAGAGTCTCACTCTGTTACCCTAGGTAATGCCATGGCATCATCATAGCTCACAGCAACCTCAAACTCATGGGCTCAGGTGATCCTGTCTCAGCCTCTTGAGTAGCTGGGACTACAGGTGCCTGCCACAACACCACGCTAGTTTTTCTATTCTTAGTAGAGATGGGGTCTTGCTCTTGCTCAGGCTGGTCTCAGATTTCTGAGCTCAAGTAATCCACCTGCCTTGGCCTCCCAGAGTACAGGCTTGAGCCACCAAGCCTGGCCCAAAACATTTGAACAATTTCTGAGTTAAAGATTTGAGGCTCGGCGCCTGTGGCTCAAGCGGCTAAGGCGCCAGCCACATACACCTAAGGTGGTGGGTTCGAATCCAGCCTGGACCACCAAACAACAATAATGGCTGTAACCAAAAAATAGCCGGGTGTTGTGGCGGGCCCCTGTGGTCCCAGCTACTTGGGAGGCTGAGGCAGGAGACTCACTTGAGCCCAGGAGTTGGAGGTTGCTGTGAGCAGTGAAGCCATGGCACTCTACCCAGGGGGACGGCTTGAGGCTCTGTCTCAAAAAAAAAAAAAAAGATTTGAACAAAATATTTTAATATTATTCACAATTCACTACTTTTTCCCAGGGGACTTATCCTTGCCTGCCTTGAGACCTCAGGTTTGCTCTGACCAATGTGCAAGACAGAATTTTTTAAGATTGGGCATAAAGTTCACTGGTTTGCCTCCCCTGTGTCATGAGAGCAGGAATGTTTCAGACAGATGCTTAGTTTAGCAGTGTGAAGCCCAGAGGAAAGACGGAGGTGAAGCACAGCTGAACCTCACAGTGGGACACAGAGCATAGCATTAGCGAGAAACTTTTGTTTATAAGGCACTGAGATTTTGAGGTTAGTTATTACCAGTCGGTATAAATATTTGGTGAATTTTTTTTTTTAAAGACAAAGTCTCATTTTACTGCTCTGGGTACAGTGCCATGGCATCACAGCTCACAGCAACCTCCAGCTCCTGGGCTTAGGTGATTCCCTTGCCTCAGCCTTCTGAGTAGCTGGGACTATAGGCACCTGCCACAAAGCCCAGCTATTTTTTTATTGCAGTTTGGCCAGGGCTGGGTTCGAACCTGCCACCCTAGGTATATGGGGCTGGTGCCCTATTCACTGAGCCACAGGTGCTGCCCTATTTGGTGAATTTTAATGTTATATTGATGCACCAATGGCATAGTCTACCCCAACCCTTGGGATTTTATGAACTCCAAATTATGTTTAATATTGTAATTAGTTTTAATTTATTCCCTTTTCCTATATTGGTTGCAGGAGTTTCATGCATAATGACATATACCTGGAAGGTATTAGTTATCAATAAAGAATAGAAATTCAAACTGGCTTTGACATAAAGGGAATCTATTAGCTGTGAAATGGCAAAGCCCAGCAGCTCACAGCTCCGGCTCAGGGCAGTCATTGTGCTGTGACTGCTGTGGAATGCTTTCTTATTCATACTCACAGGATACAGGCTTCATTTGTCCAAAACTGTGAAAAAAATAATAATCCTTCCTTTAATTGGACTAACTTAGGCAGTTTGTTGGCTTCTGAAGACACTGGCCAGAGGTGCACTCTGCACTGACTGGCTGGGGGTGGGGGTGGGGGGCGTGTGCCTGCTCTTGACCTAGTCGGAATCCATCCCTGGGGCTTGGAAGGATGCCATGTTCACATGGGTGAGCTGGATACCATCACAAAAATCCCAAATTCTCTCTGGTTTAATGCAATAAACATGCATTTTCCAGCTGTGCCACAGTCTAATGGGAGTGTCTCTATCCCTAATGACTGGTCACCTCTGGGAGGCTGCTCAGGAGCCCAGGCTGTGGCACCTCAGAATCCCTCTACCCACACACAGGGCTCCAAAAAGAGAGAGTTGGGAAGTCACATTGCCGTCTTCACTACCATAGCTCAGGAAGGACCTCACCACTTCCACCCTTGGCCCATTGGTGGACACTGGGCACATGGTCCCCTGTGTGGTGAGGACATGCCCGGCCTGGTCCCAGTGTGCCGGCTGTGTGGATCTGTGGTGGCCGCCAGTGCTCTGCCACAGATGTTCATCCCATCCACGTGGCCCAAAGGGCGGGAACAGAGTGAATATTGGGGAGGAGACCACCCATGTTACCCACACTGGGAAGCCGGTCTGGATGTCAGACAGGCGTTGATTTGTGCTGTAGCAGGTGTCTGGACTCTGTTGCCTGTTAGAGGACACAATGTGTTCATGTGTCACCTGAAAATACCATCGGGGGCCTTGAACCCAGAAACACACAGTCACTGGTAAGACATCAAGTCTGTTCCTTGGAGGAGAAGGTGGGGACTGAGGTGGGGACCGATGTGGGGACCGAGGTGGGGCGGGTCCAAGCTGAGTGCCAGGCGGGTGCTCTCTGTCAGGAGCACTGCCTGGTTGCAGATGGGAGCACTGCCTGGTTGCAGAGGGCAGACACTGTCGCCACGTGCCCGGGGACACTGGGGGTGAGGGCTGGAGGGCAGACACTGTCGCCACGTGCCCGGGGACACTGGGGGTGAGGGCTGGAGGGCGTGTTGTGGGCACTGCACACAGGGCTGCACACTGAGCTTCAGCTAAACTGTGGGGCCCACCCTGGGCAGTTTTGAGGAAAAAGAAGAGCGAGAGTTGTTAGGACGGAGCAGCCTTTAGTTCCAGGAATGGAGTCCAAATGCCAGAAGATTTGACAGTGTCCTGAGAGTATAGATGAGTCTGTAACAATAATAATAATAATAATAAAAACAGTTCATGGTCGTTACCTGCTCTGTAGAGTCTTATCAAGTCCTCAACCTGTACAAAGTTCTTTGGGAACTTTCCTTATCCTTCAGGTGTCCCATTAAATATTTCTGCTCCAGAGACACTTCCTTGATCAGAATTGCCGCTGTCCCTGCCGCTCATTTCCTGCTCACTGTCCTCCACATCAGAGTTGTAGGCCTTGTTTGTGCCGTGCAGGGCCAGGGCCTCCCTCACGGCGGGTCGGGCTGGGCAGAGGCAGGGCCTCCCCACCCAGTTCATACTCACTGCTCTGCCTGGTGCCTGGGATAACGTGTGATGAGAGGTACTTTCAATATTTTATAAGCCCACAGTTACCAATATCCACTGATTTTTTAAAATTTGAAGAGCAGCTCCCCTGATCTAACAAAGACCCTAAAAGTTAAAGAAATTATTTCAGCCTTTTAAAACTTAAAGATCACATAATGAATCTGTGGTTTGTTGAAATTCCAGTTGCGTGGATTTGAAGTTAAGTAAGATTTTATTGTTGTGTGACACTCTCTGATAATCTAAGCCGGAACCCAGTGCCAGAGAGCTCAGTTCTCCTGGCAGAGTTTTATTTCAGAGTTTGGACTCACCCACAGACCTCTCGTATCAGAGTTGGAGGCCAACTTGGCTGTAAGTCCTTGGCACCCCAAAGTCATCTTTGGTGTTTCCACACCTCAAATAAAGTAGATTCTGGCACCCAGAGTCTCCAACTTGGGTCTGATTCCACTTGTTCTCTATTTCTGGGTAACAAATCAACCCAAGACTTAGAGGCCTAGAAGTGTATTGTTTGTTATTTCTCGTAGTTCTGGGTCCAGCTGGACGGCTCTCACCTGAGGTTACATGTAGCTGCACTTGGATGTGTCCCAGGATGGAGTCACTAGGGAATTGCTGAACTGGGCATTCAGGGCGACCCTATCGGTGGCTGCAGCAACTGGCTGTCAGGGTTCGGCTGAGGTTGTCGTGGGCTGGAGTGTCTGTGCATAGTTCTCTGTATGGTTTGGCTTCTCACAGCACAGTGGTGGGACTGCTGGAGTGGGCGTCTTGAGCTGCGAGGTGTTTTACGACCCAGCATTGAAGTCAGGCTGTGTCCCTCCCGCTGTCCCAGCACGGCCAACCCAGACTCAGGAGGGACTGCACAAGGGTATGGATGTTGGGACTTGTGGTTTAGGGCAGATGGGGGGCGATTTTGGAGACCAGGTCCTGCTATTTAGAAATGAGCAGACCACAGTAGAATGTTAGGTGAGGTTTGGTCACACAAGCCCTGCTGTTTTAGAGGTTGGGCATCTCCCAGTGGGTGGAAGTCCCGGTTTAGGAATGTGAAAGTTTTGTAACTTAACAGTCTCTAAAACAGTGGTTCTCAACTTTCCTAATGCTGTGGCCTTTTAATACAGTTCCTGTGGGTGGCGACCCCCAGGTTGAGAACTGCTGCTCTAAGATATCAGGGGAGTGAGCCCAGGAGATCTTAATTCTTCCTCCTCTCATGCATGGCCCAGCTGATTAATCTGGGAGCCATCCAGGGATGGTCTTAAGAACATTTGAAAGTCTGAAGGTTTCAGGTGCAGGTGGTAAACCTCCAAGGAGTGGCTACATTGTGCTCAGAAGTCCACCCACCCCTCAATTCACTGGAAGAAACATCCCCACGTGGCACGTGGCTGGCATTTCTGGGCTTCTTCCTATCACTGAGTTGCGATTCTTCTCCATTGCTCTCATATTTATTTTTTCTGTTCCATGAAAAATGTATCCAGGCACTATTTTGGAGCCTTAGGAAAGAGCTAAAGAGACAAACATATGCTGGTCATGGCAAAATAACTCCTTGGTCTTAATCAAAAGATTCTTACCAGGCCAATGGTGCAGACGTTCAGAACTTTGGTTTCAGGAAAGCATTTTACAAAATCTCATTAAGTCTTTGTGGGTACAGTCATGAACATGGGCAGGGCAAATTAGACAGCAGGTGAAATGACGATACTGAAAGCTCTGTGGCTCGTCAGACCTGGGAACTGTGGTGAATGTCTGCAGTGATCTGTCCCTATCCAAGACTGTTCCACACTGATGTCCATGGCACAGCCAGGATGCTTCTTGTGTTTCTCAGATGACCTCACCAGGAGATTTAGCCAATACAAAAGATAAAAATATTATTCCAACTATTTTTTTTTTTTTGAGACAGAGTTTTACTTTGTCACCCTCGGTAGAGTGCCATGGCATTATAGCTCACAGCAACCTCAGACTCTTGGGCTCAAGCAATTCTCTTGCCTCAGCCTCCCAAGTAGGTGGGACTACAGGTGCCTGCCACAATACCTGGCTATTTTTTAGAGACAGGGTCTCTATCTGGCTCAGGCTCTGAGCCTGTGAGCTCATGTCCGTGTGCTCAGGCAATCCACCGGCCTCGGCCTCCCGCTGTGCCCAGGCCTAACTATTTTTTCAAAGTGTGACTCTGACCTGTGACTTGTAAAGTGCCACTCAGTAGACATGTGAAATTGTTCATTTAGGTTTTAAAAATTAATCAATTGCATAATTATGGAAAAGCTTAACAGAAAGTTCAAGTGAGTAATAAGTAGCTGAACAGAAGCTGTGTATGGATAAGAGATATCATAGGTCTTGTAAGGAAGCTGGCATTATATTGGGGTGCAATAAAGAAATAAATTAACTATGAAAATAATCCACTCTGGATTATCAGAGCATATCACACAATACTGCGCATTACTTTTGAAGAAAGAAAGTAGAAAGTACTTTTTTTTTTTTTTTTTTTGTAATTTTTGGCCGGGGCCAGGTTTGAACCCACCACCTCCGGTATATGGGGCCAGCGCCCTACTCCTTTGAGCCACAGGCACCGCCCAGAAAGAAAGTACTTTATATACACCAAGTATGTGAAGAATAGGGTGAAATAGATTATAAAGGGCTAGAAAGCCACAGCATATGAGAAACTATGGGACATACCAGGGATATTGAATTTTACACCTTGTATGAATGTTTGGAAGTTCAAGCTGAGAGAATGTGTGGCATTTGTGACTGGTCCACTTTGACAGAAGCGTGGAGTTCGGGGAGTGCAGGGAACACCATGTGAGCAACGCTGGGGAGTCATGAGATTTGCTGAGGGAATGATGTTTTCAGCGCACGGTGCGTGGCGGGAAGCGGTGGGAGAAGAGGCTGAAAAAGGAGGTTTCAACCCCGAATGCTGCATCCAGGTGTGTGTATTTACCCTGGTGGGCAAGGGAAATAATTCGTGGCTTGTAAATGAAGAAATAACAGCGGCAATAATGACAGCAGTGGTGACAACAATAACAAAGTAGTAGGCTCTGCTGTGGGTCCTTACAGACATTAACTCACTTAACCCTCATGACAGTCGTATAAGTTAGACGTGGCTATCAACCTGGTGTTACAGGCGAGGAAACAGAGGCACAGAGGGCCAGAAATGACAGAGCAGCGGCCTGGCCTGGGACAAGACCCAGGGCATGGCAAGGGCTGAGCGGCCTGCCCAGCACAAGGCCTGCTGGGCGCTGAGGGCAATGGTGCTCTCACCCATCCTGGCCGAGAACACTTTTTTACTCCTGTTTGGAACTAACCAACAGAACAACGAAGTGCTGGACATATAAGCAGCAGACGATTTGAGAAGGCAAATGAGGAACTGTGTTTACTTTTTGGATTGTGAAGCCTTTCAGGTTTCAGGTTTGAACAGTGGGTCCTGGGCGGTGCACCCCCATTCTCTGGTTCACTGCCAAGAGCTGGGTGTGTCCAACACAGAGGAGTGATTTAAG
This sequence comes from Galago senegalensis, assembly GCA_963575145.1. NCBI lineage: Eukaryota > Metazoa > Chordata > Mammalia > Primates > Galagidae > Galago > Galago senegalensis. The sequence goes on from CAUYTI010041569.1 coordinate 42,963, forward strand.
AGTAATTTAAGTTTAAGTGCTCCCAAATGAACATTACCCCAGTAGCATAAGGTTAAATTCTGGCTCTGCAAGGCCCCAAGCAGACATTTAAAAAAGAGACCCTTTGGCCCTCTGTTCAAATCCCATTGCTGTCTGGCTGCCTCGCAACTTTGGTGCTACCTGGGTGGCAGGATGTCTGAGAGAGGAAAAGGGGGACTGGGCTGGGCCCCTGCCCTCTGCTGCTCATCCCCCTTCCCCAGATGGTGTGGTTAACATCGTCATGTTAGAGAGATCAACTGCTTAGGTGGAAGTTCTGAGTTAGCAAGTTGGGATGTGGTTTACAGTGGCTGTCCCTCCTGCATGAACACATTAGTTTAAAATCATTACTGGAGCGGGACCTCAAAACTCTGTGAATAAGGAATAAAACCTGCCTTATTAGTGCCGGCTAATAAGCTTGTTTATCTCTGTGCATGTGCCTGTGTGTGTGCATGTATGTGTGTCTGCATGTGCATATGTGTGTGCTTGTGTGCATGACTGTGCTTGCATGTGCATGTGTGCACCTGTGTGCATTATGGATGCGTGTGTGTGCATGCATGTGTGTGTGTGTGCCTGTGTGCATTATGCATGTGTGTGTGCATGCATGTGTTTGTGTGTGCATGTGTGCATTGTGCATGTGTGTGTGTGCACCTGTGTGCATTATGCATGTGTGTGTGCGTGCATGTGTGTGTGTGCACCTGTGTGCATTATGGATGCGTGTGTGTGCATGCATGTGTTTGTGTGTGTGCCTGTGTGCATTGTGCATGTGTGTGTGTGCATGTGTGCATTGTGCATGTGTGTGTGTGCCTGTGTGCATTGTTCACGTGTGTGTGTGCATGCATGTGTTTGTGTGTGTGCCTGTGTGCATTGTGCATGTGTGTGTGTGCATGCATGCATGTGTGTGCATGTGTGCATTGTGCATGTGTGTGTGCCTGTGTGCATTATGCATGTGTGTGTGTGCATGCATGTGTTTGTGTGTGTGCATGTGTACATTATGCATGCGTGGGTGTGCATGCATGTGTTTGTGTGCCTGTGTGCATTATGCATGCGTGTGTGTGCATGCACATGTATGTGTGTGTGCCTGTGTGCACTGTGCATGTGTGTGTGTGCATGCATGTGCATGTGTGCATGTGTTTGTGTGTGCATGCATGTGTGTGTCTGTGTGTGCCTGTGTGCATTATGCATGCATGTGTGTGTGTGTGTATGTGTGTGTGTATGTGCGCATGTGTGCACACATGGTCAAGCGTGTGCTCTGTAGACCTGGGAATGTTTAGCCCAGTGACTGGGGACTGCTTTGATTTGGAGGGGCCTAAGGTAATTGGGTCTGAGCACAGTTTTCCTCTCATTTTATAATCACACTTGAAGAGCATCTTAGTCCTCTCGCTCCGCTGTCCCTGTGCTGTGGCTGGTGGTCCTGTTCAGGCCCCACTCTGGGGGTGGGCTCTCTGTGGACACTCCCCCTTTGCTTTTCCTTTTCTGTCTTGCTTTGCTCCCCTTGTCTTGGGCTGTTTCCTCACTTCCCCACTTGTCCCCTTCATCTTGACCTTTCTTTCTTCTTGAGTTGGCTGACCCGAAACATGGTCACTTTGCAGGAGACATAATGAGACCCAATCTTTGAAACAGGGATGGAGCCTCTGGTGTTGAATGTGGGGACTGTGGGGACTGTGGGGACTGTCTACACAGGGCTCCACAGGGGATGATCCACACAGGGCCAGCATGTGGGTGAATTATCCTGTGTTCCCCATGGGGAGTGGGCAGTGCCAGACCCTTGGCAGGAATCCAACCCGTGATGCCCCACTCACCACCCACCTTCTGTACTTTGAAACCCCCCCCGCCGTTGGTATTTTAGTGAGAGTACTGAGTATCGAGGACCAACACTTTTCGTCTTTCTAATTCCTTTAACATCCTCCAGCCCCATCTGAGGCAGTGGGAGCATAAGGGTCACATTGTCCTTGGGTTGTATCACTGCCGACTTCCCGAGGAGCCTGCTCACAGGACAGAGGATGTTAACCACGTTGACCACGTGTTTCTCTGAGCTGGAAGGAGCGGGACATCTGCTTTTACAATAGTCTGCTGGCCTGGCAGGCAAGGACCGTTCTGTTGTTCCAGAAGGCTTTCAAGTAAATATACTAGTGAGTTTCAAGGGCTTGGAACTTCCTGTTTTGCAATTAAGAAAATACATTTAGAGAATGGACCATGTTCATAGGATTCTGTGTTGCTTTAAATGTATTCTCAGTCCCAAGTTATCACAGGAAAAGACTGATTAGGCAGCTACATGAGATGGAAGCTTTTTCCTTCAGTGAGTGGCCTTTGCTGATTTTGCCGTGTGGTGTAGTGAACTAGTGTCAGAGAATTTGGAGCCAAGAAATACAGAGCATGGGACAGACAAGTGTCCTACAAAGTGCTTGGAAAGCCCCTCCATGCTTTTTCATTTTGATTTACTACTTTTGCTCTGATAAGTCCTCAGAAAATAAACCAAACAAAAATAAAGAACTCTAGGACAAGCTCAGGTGGGTTGCCATGAATTTTATGAAGAATTTGAGGGACCCGATATTGAATGATGATTCTGGCAGACAGAATAGCTTTCCTGGTATTCCCATGCAGGCGAAAGCTATGGCTCCTGCCAGCCTACTGTTTGACCTAGAAACGCAAGCCTGGAAGGGTCTAGAATTGTGTGTCTGTCAACCTCCATATGTGGTCTTGGGCAGCTGTCTTCACCTCTTTGGACTGTGAGTTAGTCCCTGTGTAAAATGGAACAATACGTTTAGATTTTTTTGTTTTAATCTGAAAATGATGTCTGTTATCTTTACCGCTTTGGAGTTTGAGTCATTCCATCTGCAAAATGAAGCCACAAATGTAATTTGTTCTCAGAAGTATGACCTGACCAGTGGGTGCAAGGCGGTGGGTGGGAGAGGGGGATGCTTTGCATGGAGGTCGGTGTCATCGACATTTAGCCTGTATTTTGAATGACTCTTATGTGACCTCCAGGAGGTATTTTTTCACACAGCTTTATTTTGAAAGTTTGAATATGTATATATATTTATGTATATATAAATTCTCACCAGAATTCTTCTAGGGAAATGAAAGGAAAGAAGAACAGAGAAAAGATGACTTGCTCTGGGCCCCAGTGGGGTCTGTGCAAACCACGAGCTGGTGTAGATGAGCTCCCCAGACTCGGATTGTGGAGTGTGGAGTTGCTGCCAAGCTCGTGACAGAGAGGGACAAGATGCTGCTGTTCTCCCTGAGACAGAAAAGGTCAAAGTTAAATAACCCCGACAGAGACACGGGGCATCCTGATGTGTGGGGTGGAGACTACACTGGAGATGGGTGATTTTGGTGCTTCATGAGCTGGGTCCTCGGTAGCCTTGAACCCAGAAGCGAGTGAGCCACCTCCTTTCAAGCTCTCCTTTTGTCCTAAAACCACAAAAATGACGCAGCTCAGAATTTGCTAATTTCTCTGTTCATCCAAAGGAGAGAAGCTGAGCTGAGAAGCAGAACTGAGCTGGAATTTAATGACATGGCTTTGGTTTTGCTGTTTTTACCCTTCCTTCTATTTTAGCAAGTGCCACTGCTTTTCATTTGAAGTTGCTCTTTTAGGATGAATTTAGGGGACAAAGTGAGTACTTGAGGAGTCATTCACTGTTGTCCAGGTGACACACAGATGTCAGGAAGGAGGTACAGGATGGATGATGGCTTCAGGGACACGTGCAGATGACTTAGAATCTTCCGAGGTCGGGCTGGGGCATTGACGTGATCCTAGAAATCCTCCCTCAGGGCTGCCACGGCTGGGGAGCAGCGTGTCCCCCAGCACCTCCATGGGACTCTGCATCTACCCCGGGGAAGGCTGCCCTCCAACAGGCCTGGCAAAGTCTTGTGAGAGTTTCAGGGGCAGGTTTCCAGAGCGGTGGGTCTCTCTCAGGAGTTGTAGGACTGAGAGAAACTGCATCTTTCCCATGAGCCTGGGGTCAACCAGGGTGACTTTCTGAGGGAGCTGTTCACTGGATGCCAGGATCCTGAGCCTATTGATCCAGGGCTCTCTGCACCTGTGCTGTAAGCTGACTGCTTTTTGGTTTTTGCAGAGGCCATACGGCTCTGGGGTCTGGCTTTCCTTCACCTGTAGATGCTAGTAACTTTGGAATGGCCAGAGTTCTAGCAGGAGGCTGCTGTGTGTGGAGGAGGCAGGAGGCTGCTGTGTGTGGAGGAGGCAGGAGGCAGCAAGGTGTGTGTGTGGAGCTGGAGAAGCTGTTTTCTGTTTTGCTTGTGCTGAGACCGTCTCAAGTGACTCTTGCTCCATCTGCCAGGGGTCAGGCGGCCAGTGAGGAGCAGGGCCACCGTCCTTCCCTGTTGCCGAGCCCTCCAGAAGGGCTGAGCACCGCAGGATGGCTGTGCTGTGCCGGGAGGCCCTTTTTGATGGATGGCCAGGCTGCTTGCACCTCTCAGACTACCAGTGGTGGCCAAGGTGGTGAAGTGTGTCCCTGAGAACTCCACTCAGGGCAGTGAGCTGGGGAGGGAGCCAAGCCCAAGCCAGGGACCTTTGTGCCAGTGGTGGAGGCAGAGTGATTGATGGCAAGCCCTTGCATGTCCTGGACCATCCAACAGGTCCAGAGACAGGAGGCCCAGGAGGGGGTGGTCATCCCACGGATGCATTTGCTACACACATGTCCTTGTACACACGTGGCCTCCGTGTGTCACCCTGCAGAACACTGACTCGACTGAAATATGCACGTCTGTTCTAACAGCAGAAGGCCTTGTCTGGGGAGTGGGGCTGTTTGGTGTGAGGGAGTAAACACTTAGAAATCCCAGGTGGGCATGGGTCTGGGCTGGGCTGAATCAGCTCTGGCTTTACCTTTGTGTAGAACTCAGAGTTAATCTGGGGAGGTTTTCTCTGAAGAGGTGTGTGTGTGTGGGAATGGAGACATGCCTAGGCACAAACGCAGCCCCTGATCAAACTTCAGACTTACGTCCACTGTGAGACCACATTGTCTGCACGGAATTCTGATTTTAACAAACCTATAAATCTTATATCTATTGACATTTTTCAAATGCAAAGAGAGTATATTTGTTACATATAAACATTGTAAATATTCCAGTGTTTATGACCCTCTTTTCTTTTTCCCCCTAAGGTAATCTTGAGAGCTTGGTGGGGTGGGGGGGGGGTTGGTGGGAGAAAGGAAGTATAAGGGGCAACAGAATGAGGGGGGGATGGTGTTCTTGATGGATCAAGTGCTTTGAACTCCTTAGGGAGTAAAACACTGCAGAAATTGAGGTGCTCAGCATGTCACCAGAGAGGTGCCCTGAGAAGCCCAGCCTTGCCTGGCATAGGTATTTATCAAAGTCCAAGGGCCACACACACCACGTAGTGCTCTGCCCTGAATCCTGTCCCTCAGGGCCCTGAGGCCGCTTTCTGGTCTGTAGGAGCACCTGCGTGTCCTGGCCTCTGGGCCTTTGCACGTCATGTGTCTCCAGCATGGATCGGGAATGCCCCTCCCTTACTCCCCTTCTGGGGAGCTTTGAATCATCTTTTAAAGCCCACAGTACTCACCACCTCTTCTTTGAAACCTTGCTGGACGCCCTGTCATCATGTGCCCCATACTCCCCTGGCCCCTGGAATGTGAGGCTCCTTTCCTGAGGTGCTGTGTGTGTCATGGGTCCGTTGAGAGCACGTGTAGACAGTTGTTTGTGCCTCACTACCCCGCGGCTTCCCATGATAAGCCCACTTCGTGTTTATTCTTGAGTCTTTAGCCAAATAGCCTACAATAGAAAGGTGCTCCATAAATGTTCAACCGAATCAAAACTTTTAATAAAATGATAAGTGTAACCTCTAAAGCTGTAAAAATCAAACAAAAACCCTCAGAAGCAACAATGTGCACTAAAAATTAATTTGAAAATTTTCCTTCCATATACTGTTAGTGAAGTACTTTACTTTTATAGGCCTCTCCTGTGCTATAAAACTCCCATGTTCTAAAAATATTTTTTTAAAATAGGCATTTAGAACCTCTTTAATGAACTACTTCCAAATGTGGCTAAGATGTTTGAGGCTTTCCCCGCAGCAGGTGTAAAACCAGCAGTTGAAGCTGAGAACTGGGAAGTGGGAATTCCTGGCTGGAGATGGAGTGGTGTCTGTACCAAGGGTATGTAGGAGCTGGCAACACCATGCTTGGTAGAGAACCAGGTTACAGTGTTGGCATTCTCTCTGGGGGTGCTCTGTGCCGGGGATAACTGCTTCCTAAACTCTTGCAAAATAGTTGGTGCGTGTCTGATTGTCCTCTGACTCTGACCTCCACGCTCAGGCGGCCTGCCCTTTCCCTGTCCTCCGACCGCAGCGGTGCTCAAGTCTGCCACGTAAACCACAGCTTTCTCTTCCTCCTCATAGAACTGTGAATGAATTCTTGTACTCTTTGCCGATTTTGTAATGGCATTATGGTAACAGAGCCTCATGGCAGAAGCTGTTTGAGAAGGCCATAGCTCTACCTTACTAGTGAGGAAGGAGAGCAAAGGCTAGTCTGAACCAGAGCGAGAAGCAAGCAAATACAGAAGGTGTGTGGACCATAAAAGAAGTATCAGGTATTGTGTTTGCTTCTAAGAGTTCGGCTTCAAATGCTGCCTCTAGGATCCTCGATTACTAGAATTGCAATATTACATTCCAACTTAGAGTCTGATTGCAATGACTGTGTGTTTCCTGTGTAAAGAACAAAACTTTTATATTTTATTTCAAGAATAATATGTTCATCTTTGATTGAACTACAACTCACATGTATTTCAATGTAAGAACCCATCTAGGTATTTTTCCTGTGCTTGGTTCATGCTAATGCGTATTTCATGCAGTGAGGAAAGTGTTAATTAAACTGGTAGGTGTCACTTCCAGGTATGGCCATGTGAACTGAGAGGAGCATCGTAGCTGAACTTGGATCTTGGTAGCAGATGGCTTTTTACTCTGGCCCCATTTCTCCCAAGGTCTTATAAAGGCCAGACCCATACAGTGGCTTCTGCACCCCCTTCAAACCACATGACACAGTGTCATCCTTGTTGGGTCCTGCTCCCTGCTTGCACTAGTCTCCCATCTTGTAAAACCGTCAGTAGGTCCCTTCCCAAGAACTCATCAGTGCTGTTCCAAGGCTTGTGCGTCACTTTTTTCACTGTAAATAAAACTTAACAGGGTTAATTGCTTTTCTGCTGAGATGATACAAACTCAGACTGACATCAGCAGTTGCAGGGACACACTGAACACTCAGCCTCACACAGCATTGTGATGTGTGAGTGTGTGAGGGGAAGATGTTTATGGCAACATATTAAGAACTGACAAAGGGAAAAACCCAATTTATTTGAGAGACTAGGAAGAGGAGAGGCAGGGAGAAGATGGCAGAGAAAGAAAGAGAGGAAAGAAACTATTTTATTTTTTGAGACAGAGTCTCACTTTGTCACCCTTGGTAGAGTGCCCTGGTGTCATCAAAGCTCACAGTAACCTCAAACTCTTGGGCTCAAGTGATCCTCTGGTCTCAGTTTTTCTATTTATTAGTAGAGATGGGGTCTCACTCTTGCTCAAGCTGGTCTCAAACTCCTGAGTTTCAGCAATCCGCCTGCCTCAGCCTCCCAGAGTGCTGGGGTTACAGGCGGGAGACACAGCAGCCTACCAGAAAGAAACTTTAAAAGTTGTCTGCGTTGTTGAGGAGCAGAGAATAGACGCCCAGAATCTTTGAGGCCACTAGTATTTCTGAGATAATCAGGCAAAAGGAAACTCTGAAGCCTGAAGCCTGTTCCTAGAAGTCAGGTGTGTTTGAAGTGTAGGAAAAAAGGAGACCGCTTACTCCTTTGGAACTTGAAATTGCTGCTACGGAGGAAAAGGAAGGCTGCCCAGGGCAGGCCCAGGGCGAGTCCAGCCTCTGGCTGCTCACAGCAGAGCAGCTCATCTCAGGGACCTAATGAGATCAGTGGAGCCTCTTTACTTGAGTGACAGGGGGAGGAACAGTTACAGATTTGATATTTTCTAAGACTTTGTGACTTTCTAAATTCTCCCTTAGCTCCTTGGAGGGCAAACATATGTTAAAGCAACTGGGTACTTACTGCCCTCTCCAGCCCCTTTCAATCATTATTAACTTTTTCACTGAGCAAAGTCTCCTTATGCTGGGCAGACACAAATTGGCATAGCATACACACCAGCGCGGAGACTTCTCTGACATCATGTTGTCAGTGAAGACAGAGAGGGGGTCTTCGGGTCTGGGGGCTGGAGATGGGCTGCGTGTGGTGCAGACAGACTCAGTTACTGTCATAACACCTCAGTCCTCACCGTGCTCATCTGAATCCTTCTGGTACTCATTTTAAACCAAAGGTAAAAAATCTCGGGGAAATCTTAGAGAGATTTCTCTTTCTTTACAACTATCTCACATGGGTAAACTTATGAATAAAATGTGCTTTTAGAAATGAAAGTGATAAATGGCTATTATAGAAAGTTATGTACCAAATAATAATTTATGCTGCTTGTTTCCGACATGCAAATTTTTGGATGAGTAACTTCTCTGAAGATGAGTGCGAATTGCCTGACATGGGTGTTTGTCTTTTCGTAGGGTCTGTACTTGTGATTACCCCTCCCAGCATGGGAGTAAGCTCCGACTGCTGGTCACTTGCCCTGAGATTCTCGGATGGAAATGAAGCTCATGTTGCCAAATGTTTTTACTGGGCCTAATGACAGATCACCTAAGCGTGTCCTTCCTTAACAATTAACTTCAATTTAGAAGACATTTAGAGTCTTCCAGAAGACATTTAATAGCGAGTGAAATGATTTGTGGAAGGACTGTGAATTTCAGTCTTTCAGATGAAAGACGATAATGGGATTGAAGTCTTTTTTTCTGATTTATTATTTGTGTTCCCATTTCTCACTCAGTGAAACTTCACATTTTTCAGGGAACTGAGCTCATTTTAACCTGGTGGCTGATACAGTTATCAGGATTGAGTCGCTTAAGGACTTTCTAGGGTGGTCTTAAGAGTCTGGCAAAAAGAGAGATTTTGTGGGAATGACTTTAACCATCGAAGAGTGAATTGGGAAAAAGGAGCTAAGGAGGAGATAATATTTCATCATCTAGGACCAGTGTGTTTTTGTGGAGGTGAGAGAAGGAAGGAGGTGAACGCTCAACTGGAAAACAGAGAATCCAGAAATTACAATAAATCTTAGCAAAACATCATTTTTCTAAGAAACGACTCTCATCATTAATTTGTTACACGCCCAATGTCTGTTACTGCCTTTTGGCAACGGTGGTTGCGTTTTTGTCCCTTGCAGCTGTGAGCAAACCACAGCGTGCTCCCAGGGCCACTGCTCTTTTTTTTTTAAATTGAATGGTAACTATGTACATTAATGCACTTCTGGGGTACAGTGTGGGGTTTTCACACACAATCCGAAACACTTCCATCAAACTGGTTAACACAGCCTTCATGTCATTTTCTTAGTTATTGTTTTAAAACGTTCACATTCTGCTCTTAGAAAGGTTCACTTGTACCCTTGTAAGATAAACCTCAGAATTGATCCCT
>CAUYTI010041574.1:0-12695 GCA_963575145.1 Galago senegalensis
CGTTTTAAAGCAATAACTGAGAAAATGACATGAAGGCTGTGTTGACCAGTTCAATGGAAGTATTTCAGAATGCATGTGAAAACCCTACACTGTACCCCAGAAGTGCATTAATGTACATAGTTAACATTCAATTAAAAAAAAATTTTTAAAAAAAATGATAACAACAACTAAAAAAAAAAAAAAAAGAAAAACATTATGCCTAAAACAGTATCAAAAAGCCACTAAAATTCATATACAATAGCACCACACAATTCTATAAAAACGTATACACTAATTTGCCACAAACTATGGCTAACACAACTTCTGGAACAGGTAAAAAGTCATTAGAATGAACTCTATGGACCATTAAAATTGATTTGCTTTTAATAAGGACATTTTAAGTCACCCTTTGCAATCAGCAGGAATAGATAAAGCAGTATGCCAACTAAAATGCACTATGTGTGCACCAGGAACCTCACTATCCTGCCCTTTTTGCTACTCAAAAAGAAGGTAAAAGACATTTTTGGAAGAACCAAAATAAGCATCATGAAGTTTAGCTATCTCTAAAAGGCTGCCCACAGGCCTGCTTTCCTCAACATGTTCTAAACAATTTAGTTTCTGGTTTCTTGTCCACAGCCAAGTAGGGGCAGTAAATGAGGATAGTAAGTACTATTTTAGAGTCAGGTGCAGTGGTAGCCAACCCTACAAAGAAAATACTCCAAGTATACACAGCAAAAAAGAAAAAGTACAGGGTAAGGACATGAGGACAAAGAACCTTCTAGCCTTCTGGAAATCAGTAGAACTTGTGGCAACCACTATAGCCCAAAATAATTGTGCCACTTAACAATTCTCCATGGTAAAGTAGGTTCCATAAAGTATACTTGAAAATTCAAAGAAACAATATATTTTAATAGACAGCCATTCAAAGTGACTAATGCAAAGATCATGCAGACATGAGGCAACAGCGAGCCAGAACCCCCGGAAGCACGCAATGGAGGTTTAGGGAGGTATCATACATCCATTCCTACTTTCTGTATGGGGAAAGAGCGGGGGAGGGGGTCCTTTAATCCCTTCTCTTAAACCCCTATAATCTGTTATACATTGTGTTTTGATGTTAGTAATGATTTGATAAATTTGTTTCCTAGGCAGAGGTTACCAGCATATTTAGGAAAGGAGATACCGCCATTACTACTTGATTAGTAATACTCTTAACAATTAGGAGTGTAATCAATGTCTTTACATACAAATGACTGTTCGTTCAAACATTTAAACTATTGTTTGAATATCCTTTTTGTTTTCCACCTCCTTGATGCACCTCAATTATGTAGAGAGATGTTAGTTTTCCCCTACTACTATAATGGAATTTTTCTGTAATCTTGTATATCTGTTGATTTTTAAATTTTTCAACATTTATATTTTCAAACGTACAACAAAACGAAGAGAATTCTAACAGTGAATAGCTGTTAGATTAACCATCACCATCTAGATTAACTACATATCTATCTATCAACTTACTCTTATATTTTGATACATTTCAACGTAAATTGTAGGTAATCAGTATACTATAGTTAACTAGGGTTCAGTATTTGCCTTTTTTCTTTTGAAGTAAAAATTGCATACAAGAAAACATATGAATCCTAATTATATATTTGCTTAGCTTTGTCAAAGTCCCATCAAGACACAGAATATCCGGATAGGTGCCTGTGGCTCAAGCGGCTAAGGCGCCAGCCACATACACCTAAGGTGGCAGGTTCAAATCGAGCCTGGGCCTGCCAAACAACAATAATGGCTGCAACCGAAAAATAGCCAGGCGTTGTGGCGGGTGCCTGTGGTCCCAGCTACTTGGGAGGCTAAGACAGGAGACTCGCTTGAGCCCAGGAGTTGGAGGTTGCTGTGAGCAGTGAAGCCATAGCACTCTACCCAGGGGGACAGCTTGAGGCTCTGTCTCAAAAAAAAAAAAAAAAAAAGACACAGAATATCCTATTATTCCACAAAGTACCCTCACACCCTTTCTCAGTCTATGCCTCTCCCATCGTCCTGGGAACAACCATTGTTCTGATTTTCATTTTCCATCAAAAATTAGGTTTGACTCTTGTAGAATTTTATATAAATAGATTCACACAGTATATACTCTTGTGCAAGTAGTATTCTGCTCTACAAACACACGTATTTCATATGTTCTTTTTTTTTTTTTGAGACAGAACCTCAAGCTGTTGCCCTGGGTAGGTAAGAGTGCTATGGCGTCACAGCTCACAGCAATCTCCAACTCCTGGGCTTAAGTGATTTTCTTGCCTCAGCCTCCCAAGTAGCTGGGACTACAGGCACCGCCACAAAGCCCAGATATTTTTTGTAGTTGTCACTGTTGCTTGGCAGGCCCAGGCCGGATTCAAACCTGCCAGCCCTGATGTATGTGGCTGGCACCTTAGCTGCTTGAGCTACAGGAGCCACTATGGCATATGTTCTTGATCCACTCTCCTACTGCTGGATACTTCAATTTTAAGCTATTATAAATAAAGCTGCTATGACCATTGTTGCATTCATCTTTCTGTCAGTAAGTGTTTTCATTTACCTTAGGTAAATACTTAGGAGTCAAAGTGCAAGGCCCTAAGATAGCAATGTTGAACTTTTTGAAGGACTGCACAACTCTTTACCAAAGTGGTCACACCATTTTGTATTCTCACTGACAGTGTAAGAGGACTCCAGTTGTTCCAAATTATTAGTTTCGTGTGTACAGTGGTATCATACTGTGATTTCTATTTTGCATTTCCACAATGATTGATTACATTGAGAATTTTTTCGTGTTGGTTTACATATTTGATGTTATAAGAAGCATAAAATCAGAATTTTTTTATCTTCACTGTGGATAAATTATGGTATTACATAGTGACTCCTTTGCTTCTAATATTTTTGTCTTAAAGTCTATCTTATCTTTTATTCATAACAGCAAGACCAGCTTCCTTTTGGTTAATGTTTTGGCTGATATACATATAAATATTTTTTCATTCATTTTCCTTTCAATCTTTCCATGTCCTCAGGTTTTAGGCATGTTCCTCATCAACAGCAGGTAGGTAGATTTCATGCAGTCTAGCAGTCTATGCCTTTTAACAGAAGGCGTCAGTCCACTGACATAGTGTTTAATATCATAGTCAGATTTTTCCACTACTGATCTTATTCTGTAACTTATATCTGGCATTTTTCTCAATTTTTTCCTCTTACTCTCTTAGCCTTATTTAGATTAGGGTTTTTTCCTCTCATACCCTTGTTCTCTATTTCTTGATTGAAAAAAAATTGTATTATTTTAGCAATTATACTTTAAATTTTAATATTAAATCAATAACTTTACTCTTCTCCCAAACGATATAAAAGCCTTACAACACTGTAGTACATGCTCATCACAAGGAAAACTCACCTATGTGAGAAACATTCTCTGTTTTTTCTAAGGCTGATCATATGGAAAAGCACTACAGAAGCACAGATACTTAGAATGCGTCATCATTGCCTTAAATTCTGTACATGCATTCTAGATTACATACCATGAGATTAATAATCTACTAGATGAAAAAATAAACACAATTTATTTCAAAATAGGAAAAATTACCTCCTCCTTGTTGCATAAAATACTGCTCCAAGTTATCACAGTCAATCTTGGTTCTACAGAAGATAATTGCTTGATCCATCTTATGTTCCTTGATGGCCCGGACAGTATACTCCCCCTTCAGAATTTTAACAGCTTCAGACCACATTTCTTGAATACCACAACAACAACAAAAAAAGAATTTCAATCTGACTTTGGAGCAAACACACATAAGTACAGTCACAGATTGCTTATTTCTCTTAAAAAATTCAGCTACTACAAATATTATAGTAAGGACAAGAAGTAATAAAATTTGCGAAGTATCCCAAGACACATAACTATGTATATGCCTCTTATGAGGAACACACACATACACACATACAAATTAACAGAAATACATAGCCAAAACTTTCTTAGCTATCATGAAGAATTAAAAAAGGTCTGCTTTGCATTAACCTCCCACAATGCTCAATAAATGTTTTATACAATTACTTTAACCTCACTTTAAAAAAAAAAAATTTTTTTTTTTTTGAGACAGTCTCACTTTGTCACCCTCAGTAGAGTGCCATGGTGTTATAGCTCACATCAACTTTAAATTTTTGGGCTCAAGTGATTCTCTTGCTTCAGCGGCCTGAGGTGCTAGGAACACAGGTGCCTGCCACAATACCTGGCTATTTTTTAGAGATGGGGTCTCCCTCTTGCTTAGGTTGGTCTTGAATCCGTAAGCTCAGGCAATCCACCCACCCCGGCCTCCCAGAGTACTAGGATTATGGGCATGAGCCACCATGCCCAGTCAATTAATGTATTTTTAAATCAATCTGAACACCAGAAAGTTCAAACTTTATTCTGTAATAAAAACCTTAGCATCAAACCTACTTAGTAGTTTCTTAGTCACTGTCCTCCAAATCTGACTTTTTCAGTGTGAGGCTGTTACAGCTGTTACTCCTCAACTACCTAATATAACACTTTAATTTTATGACCCCGACATATGCCTTAGGTCTCTCTGATCATCTTTAATTGTAATATAACTAAGTAAAAACCTTTACAAGGAAACTATAGAAAGCAAAAATTGCAATTTTTTAAAATGCATTCCCAAAATGTGGGATAAGAGATTTTGACTAGCAATGTCTCTGCTCCTTTTTCAACAACATGGATAATTAAGCTTATATCTTATTAATTTTAAACTATGCATAAAACTGAGTTCAAAGGAACTCCTTTAATTCAACCATGAAACAAATTGGCCTGCCTTTGCCAATGATCCAAATGAGACGTGCGCTATCAGACGTACAAGCCTAAAGGGATCCAGGGTTCTCTAAGCACCATCTTTGTATCATGATGTACCTCCATATATATTCAGAACACTGAAACAAACTGGGTCAGCTTTGCACAGAAGCCTCTTCATTGAGTCAGGATTTAGCATTAGACTTTTTAAAACTGACAAACTATTTAATAATGGGTATGGAGTTTCAATTTAAAAACATGAAAAGGTTCTACAGATGGATAGTGGTGATTACAACAATGAGTTTACTTAATACCACTGAACTGTACACTAAAGAATAATTAAAATGGCAAAATTTAAGATATGTGTATTTTACCACCACAACTATTTCAAGATCATTTTGATATCTTTTGCAAAGATATAGCTAAAGACATCCTTCTTTGTTTACCCAACATCTCTGGCAAAAGGGATCTATATGATGTTTCTTCCAGAAGTCAGGACCAATATAAACATCTGTCTCCAGAAAAATTCGTTTGTTTCCTATATAAATGAGAATTCTATAATCCTAAACATTTGTGATTTAGATGCCAAGAGACTAATACCTAAATTCAGTGATTAACAGTCCTCTATCTGACCTCTTTTCAGATAGTTTCTTTCCTACCAAGAGTCTGTCAGTTCTGGGATTCAGTGGGACAACAGCGTGTGTACTGTATATGGAACAGACCCTTCCCTTTTAAATCAACTCATGTAGGAAAGTGCCTTATCTTCTCAGTTTCTTTACATTAAAAGAATTCAAAGTAGCATTTATCTTTTTCCTTATTTTCTATTATTTTTGGTGCTTTTATTTTCAAATTTTATGGTCTAACTTTGTAGGCCACCTCACATCTTTCATGAGAATAGGAAGGGCATAAATGCAACAAGAACAACTAATTCATTTCCAAAATCTTTCAATACATTTGTTTTTTTAACTTACCTGGACTGTTAGCACCTGGTCTTGTGTTATCTTTTGCATGTACATCATCAGTCTATCAAAAGCAAAAATGGTAAAAAAGGGATGGGGTATAGTCAAGTAATGATTGAGAACAGGTGTCTTTTTTTTTAATAAAAGGAGAATTACTTTTGTCATGGACTGCTTTCAAACATACGTCTTTATAATCTGTAGGCAAAACCATTCTTCAGATTCAGAAAAACCTCACAGCAACTCCACATCTAAGGTAATTAGTTTTTAATGTAATAATAAAAATGTAAATGTGGTTTTCAGAATATTGTACATTTCTAATAAACATATCCTTACTTTAATAAGGTTAAAGCTAATAACAGGAGAAAAGAACAAGATAGCTACATGAAATTCATATTTAGGAGAACAAGGGACATCAAAAGGACACAGATGAAAGTTCCTACTAATATGCTACAAAAATATAAATCATTATATCTGAAATTACATATAGGTAATCTTATTAAAGAAGCTGATCACAAAAGTAATTTCATATAGAGAGAAAAATTAAAAGATGGACCCCATCACTTACTCAGTGCCTCTTTAAAGTCCTCAGCTTTCAGTCAGTGAAGTGGAATTTTCCTTGACACAATACCTGATTGCCTTAAGCACCACTAAGAGTTCCTGTGCTAGTTTATGAATTGCTTCATTCTTTTTTTTTTTTTTGAGACAGAGCCTCAAGCTATCCCCCTGGGTAGAGTGCCATGGCATCACGCTCACAGCAACCTCCAACTCCTGGGCTCAAGCGAGTCTCTTGCCTCTGCCTCCCAAGTAGCTGGGACTACAGGTGCCTGCCACAACGCCTGGCCATTTTTTTTTTTTTGGTTGCAGCCTTCATTGTTGTTTGAGGGGCCCGGGCTGGGGATTCAAACCCGCCACCTTAGGTGTATGTGGCTGGCGCCTTAGCCACTTGAGCCACAGGCGCCGAGCCGTATTGCTTCATTCTATACAAACGTGAAAATTAAAAAGTACTTACTCTAATGTGGTTCTTTCCAAGCCTTTCCCAGAGTCTGTCAGTTTTGGGATTCACTGGAACAACAACATGGTGTACAGTATCTGGAACAGAATCTTCTCCTTTTAAATCAACCCACGTAGGAAAATGCATTATCTTTTCAGATAATTTCTTTACATCAAAAGAATGCAAGGTGGCAGAGCAAACAATCACCTAAGAAGAAGAAAACCCAAATTTAGAAACTTTTATATCACACAAATACTGGTATGGGACAAAAATATGCTAACCTGGAATCCCCAAAGACAAGTTCAATACCAAGTTCAAGATTCTGTGTAGCAGTAACTAGCAGTGCGACTTAAGGTGGGTTAATTTCTCTGAGGTTCAATCCCCTCATTGTCACACAGAAATTATGCCATCATGTCCTCAAAGTCCTATAAAAACTAAGTCAGATGAAAAGGTTTCTGAAAATCAAGAACTATTAAGTCACTAGCCTCTTCCTCTTAAATGCTTCCTCAGAAAGAAGGGTGAAAAAAACAAAAGAGCAATATTTGAAGAAATAATTATACAGAAGGTAACTTTTTTTTACAATAGTCGATTATGTTTTAATCAAAAGCTTAAAGATACATAAGAAAAAATCCATGCACTCATTTAATCAAAAACCAGTGAGGGCTCGGCGCCTGTGGCTCAACCGGCTAAGGCGCCAGCCACATACACTTAAGGTGGAGGGTTTGAATCCCCAGCCCGGACCTGCCAAACAACAATGACAGCTGCAACCAAAAAATTGCCAGGCGCTGTGGTGGGCGCCTGTGGTCCCAGCTACTTGGGAGGCTGAGGCAGGAGACTCGCTTGAGCCCAGGAGTTGGAGGTTGCTGTGAGCATGATGCCACGGCACTCTACCCAGGGTGACAGCTTGAGGCTCTGTCTCAAAAAAAAAAAAAAAACCAGTGAGAAGGTAACTTTTTTAATAGGTGAAATTATTTTTCTTTCAAACAGGAAGCAGTATCAATAATCTAGAACATAATCCCATAATGATTCATAGGACACAACTACTAAGAATTGTTTACTTATAGTCTTCTGTACCACCTAAGTAATTTCCTCACACCTCCCTTCTCTTTTTTTATTTCTAAAAACAGCTCTTAAGATTATCTTCTTTGGGCGTACTATTTAATCTGGTAACCAAGGAAACATTTTATATAACAGTTAACAAGAAAACACAAAAACAGAAAATTATGATCCTGATCATACATAAGCATTAAAATGTAACAACTGTCTACACATATTTAAGATGCATTATAGTAGTTTTATACCTGAAGTCTTTTTCCATCAGAGGTAATCTGAGGAATCTGATTGTGCATCCTATTTATAAAATCGGAATAACCTTGAGAAAGCAGCCCATCCTACATAAGAAGCAAAGAAACAACAAAAGTTTTTAATCAGTACTGAAATCCTTTTTTTAAATCAAACCTAAAACACTAAAATAAGGAAATTAATTCATATACATACATATGCCCATATCTGCAAAATTATCTTCTACTGGACAGATTTTCTATTAGATATTTAAAGATACCTCTATTGACTATTTAAAGGTAAATTCAAGTTTAAACTCCTTGTGACTAAAATACGAAAGTGACAAAACATAATCCACAACTGTATTAAACACTAGGGTTAATAGCTTCTAATACATCTCAACACATTAAGCAAATGATTTTAACATAAAAAGTATAAACCCTTCAGTGCAAGGAAACTTAATTCAATGTGAAAATAATTTAAAGTATATCTCAAGAGCCTGAAACACACTCATGTCCTTTCAAGATAGCCCATATTCAGCATCTCTGACATAAGGAAATAATTTATAAAACGTAAAAAGAATGTACATATAAAGATAGCTATTTGGAGTAAAAAACAAGCCTACCTACATATCTAGTAACAAATGTAGTTAAGCAAACCATGCAGTGTCCATATAACAGAACATCAGACAGCCTTTAAAAGTTGTTTACA
Source organism: Galago senegalensis (assembly GCA_963575145.1). NCBI lineage: Eukaryota > Metazoa > Chordata > Mammalia > Primates > Galagidae > Galago > Galago senegalensis. The sequence continues at coordinate 8,717 of CAUYTI010041574.1, forward strand.
AACACTGACAGGAAATACTACAATGTTACACTTTGAAAAATTTTTCCCAGATTTCCCATAGCTTGATTTTCAACTACATAAAATATTTACATAAAACAAGGTGACAAAAAAAATCAAACTAGTAACAATGAGTCTATCTAGGTAGTAAGACCATAATTAAATTGTACTTTTTTCTTCATTTTATATATTTTACCTCTAAAAATATAAGCAAACTTTAAAAAAAAAAAGACTACATTTCAACATACAGCTTCATCGAGGACCAGGAATCTAACTTGAGATAAGTTCAGTTTTCCAGTTGACACCAAGTCGTCCAGTCTTCCTGGAGTGCCTACAACTATATCTACCTGAAAAACAGAAGCAGCACCTAATAAAAACTGCAGAACTATTACATATTACCTGGAAACAGCAACCAATAATTGTCTACTCATAACAGAAACATGCATACTGAAGTGTTCAGATTCAACTCTAAATTCATAAGAAAAAGAATTATGGATAATGCCATATATTAACTTGTATTTGGCTTGAAATTTATATGACGATTTTGGACCAAAATTTATTTTGACACCCTTAACTGTCATAGATGGTCTTATACATAAAATTTAAAATTTAAGAGTTAAGAATTTAACTCTGAAATTAAACCAGGACACAAATTCCATATCCACCATTACTCAACTGTGTGACTTTTTTTAAAAATTAAATCACAGCTGTATATTTGTGACCTTTTCTTATTTTATCTCTTTTAGTTACAATTTTCTCATTTTTTAATCAGAGGAATGCTGTCTGCTTTTCAAGATGGCTGTGATAATTAAGGAGATAAGTAAAGAAAGTACTTGATGTCTACTATACCTGGTGCTCAATAAACTGGGTTATAATTACTAGTAATGGTAATCAGACTTCCAAGAAAACAGTAATAATTACTATTTGTAAGTGCTTATTAATGAACAGGCACTGTGCTAAACATTTTACAAGTTTCATTTCATGATATCAATAAGGCAAATACTATTATTATTCCTATTTTTAAATGAGGAACCTGAAATTTAAAATACTGAAATCATAGCACTTACAGCTAGTTAAGTACCCACACTGGGACTCAAACTCACAAACGTGAGGAAGAGTCTAATCTAAATGACAGCAAGTTTTATTTTTTATTACAAAAATTTTCAACCATATACAAAATAAAATAGTATAAAGAACTTCCATAATACAATTAATTAACAACGTTTTGCATTCTCACAGACACATCTTGTAGTCATATCCACAGACAGGATGATGAGGAACATGGGTTTGGGAGTAAAGCTCTACCTAGGAGGCATAAGATCTCAGACAAGTTACTCAATAGTTAATATAAACCCTCTTCCTAATCTGTAAACACAGGGAAGATTACTATTTCAGAGGGTGCCTGAGAGAACTGAATAAGACAACATTAAGCTTGTAGCATCATGCTTGGCCCATTTCTAAAAAGCAGCCAATAAAGGTTAGGTATTTTTAAAGTGTACATATGCATGCATGCAGGTCAGCACAAATAAGATAATAAATAAGTAAATAAATAAATAAAAATTCATGGGTGCTAGAATTTTGTATGAGGGGTTTGGATGCTCCTGGGGAAAGAAAAGGCACACTTGCAAGATATTTTTTCACAAAATATGCCTTTGTATGAATTTTAGCCTCATTTGATTTTTCTTAAAACAAAATAGAAAAATAGAACTTCTATAAGTTGACCACCCAAGGGACTATAACAAACAGGTCAAAGTACAGAGGTGGTCAACATAAGGAACTAGTACTGGTATAGACAGGTGGTACATGTCTGGTCCATGAAAATTAGGTCAACTTATGGAGGTGGTCAATGTAGGGAGGGGGCCTACTGTGGAGGTCCTACTGTTTATTTCCAAAATGACAGCCTGTAACATTACTTTTTAAAAATTAAAAGTACAGGCTCAGCGCCTGTGGCTCAAGCGGCTAAGGTGCCAGCCACATGCACCTAAGGTGGCGGGTTCGCGTTCAGCCCGGGCCCGCCAAAAACAATGACGGCTGCAACCAAAAGATAGCCGGGCGTTGTGGCAGGCGCCGGTGGTCCCAGCTACTTGGGAGGCTGAGGCAGGAGACTCGCTTGAGCCCAGGAGTTGGAGGTTGCTGTGAGTTGTGATGCCACAGCACTCTACCTATGGGGATAGCTTAAGGCTCTGTCTCAAAAAAAAAAAAAAAAAAAATTAAAAGTACAACTTACCCCATTTTCCAAAACAGAGAGCTGATCCCGTGCTGCAACACCTCCAATTATCAGAAGCTCCCTGGGCAAAAAAAAAAAAAAAATCACAATACTAATTAATGTAGAAAAAAGATTAAAGTCTGATAGACATTGTTTCCTAAAAATTTTAAAACATTAAGTGGCCAAATTATCCAACCATTTTATTCCTAAGAATACATCCAGGGAAAATGAAAATATGTATCTTCACACAAACTTGTACACAACAGTCACAGCATAGCAACCAAAAACTCAGCAGTGATGAACCATTCAAATGTCCATCAACTGATTAAAGGATAAACCAAATGTCTGTGTAACGGAATACTTTTTGGCAATAAAAAAAGCAATGATGCACTAATATAAATTGGAACATTGATGAACCCGGAAAACATGCCCAGTAAATGAAGCCAGTCACAACAGACCATATTATTTACAATTCCGTTTATATATAATGTCCAGTATAGGTAAATCCATTGGAATAGAAAATAAATTAGTGCTTGCCTACGGATGAGAAGGTTAGGGGAAAGCAGGACTGCTTATGCAGGGGTCCTCAAACTTTTTAAATAGGGGGCCAGTTCACTGTCCCTCAGACCGTTGGAGGGCCGGACTATAGGCCCTGGGATGAGTCGGCTGCTAAGCAGGATAGGCAGTGGCGGCAAAAACACCTGGTGGGTAGGATAAATGTCCTCAGTGGGCCGCATGTGGCCCACGGGACATAGTTTGAGGATGCCTGGATGGTGTTTATTTTCAAGATGATGAAAATGTTCTAAAATGGTTTTTGTTAATGTATTTGGGAAACATAATGCCCCTAGGGTGGCAGATGGTTAGGAAATGTGCCAAGATAATGGGCATTTACAGACAAGAAAGCTTTTCGCTCTGTTTAGTTTACTACCTAAATTAATTTAAGATGAAGGCAGGCAACCATCAAGCAATTTGTAATGAGTCACAGACTTATAAAACTCAGTGTTAACATGTCATCCACTTTTTCTGTGTTTTCCAGTATTTTTTAAATGAATAATAAAATGAGAATAAAATTAATAAAGGAAGGTTCTTGGTAGAAACTTCTAACTAAAAGTTATCTGGCTGTCTTAAGAACTTTGTTTACTTATGGAAGAAAATCTTATTGTAAATAGTTTTACTCAAATATAATTTACATATCATACAATTCACCCTTTAAAATGTACAAGATGTTTTTAGGTTTGATTATAATCCCAGCGATAAATACAATTACCACAGTGGTGGCTTTCTTCCATTTGGTGAGTTTTATGATGTGGGAATTATATTTAAATAAAGAAAGTAACCAAAAGCAAAATTAACAAAAATCAAGTATCAAATTAAATAACAGTAGTTTACTTTTATGGTACAGCTTTTGTCAAATTAAAAAGGATTGCTACTGAGCAAGAAGCTCCATAGATCATTTAACTTATGGTCTCCCTCCAAAGGCAGATAGCTAGATAGTGAATAGGCTGAATGCCCCAATGTAAGAAAGCCAACACAGGGGGGCAGCCTAGAATCAACTTGGCCAAGTTTGCCAACATGCTAGAAAAGAGGGATGCCTTTTCTTTTTTTTGTTTTTGAGACAGAGCCTCAAGCTATCCTCTGGGTAGAGTGCCATGGCATCACGCTCACAGCAACCTCCAACTCCTGGGCTCAAGTGAGTCTCCTGCCTCAGCCTCCCAAGTAGCTGGGACCACAGGTGCCCGCCACAACGCCTGGCCATTTTTTTTTTGGTTGCAGCCA
>CAUYTI010041578.1:0-10182 GCA_963575145.1 Galago senegalensis
GTTGTATTTTTGGGGTCACAGCTCGCCTCAGCAAGGTTGAAGTACGCTCTTCAATCTTCTCTCTTGTCTCTGCTCCAAACCATCAGCTAATTTGCTAAGCTTCTGTCCTTTCAGCCTCCTTCTGGACGGGAGCTTCTGTAAAATGCTGGCTGCAGTTCACCATCTTGGCTCTGCCCCCAACTCTTACAACTTAATAGCAAAATAACTCAATAAAAAATGGGCCAAAGACTTGAATGGAGATTTCTCTAAAGAAGATATACAAATAATCAACATGTGTATAGGAAAATATATTCAAGTCATTTATCACCAGAAAAATGCAAATCAAAATCACGATGAAATAACACCTCACACTTGTTATGGTGGCCATTAGAAAAAGAAAATAAGTGTTCATGAGGATGAATATAGAGAACTTGTAATCCTTGTTCACCATTTTTGGGAATGAGAAAACATTATGGAATGAAGGTTGCTCAAAAAATTAAAGCTGAGGGTGGTGCCTGTGGCTCAAAGGAGTAAGCCATTAGCCCCATATGCTGGAGGTGGTGGGTTCAAACCCAGCCCCATCCAAAAACCACACACACACGAAAAAAAACTAAGCTGAATTACTTTATGATCTAATAATTCCATCCTTTGGTATTTTATCCAAAGGAACTGAAATCAGGATCTCTAAGAAATATTACCTCCCCATATTCATTGTAGCAGTATGTACAATATCCAAGATGAGAAAGCATCATGAATTTCCATCAAGAGAAAAAATGAATAAAGAAGAATGGTACATGTACATATAACAGAAGACTATCTAATATTTTAAAAGGAAATTTAACAATATGCAAATGCATAAATGAACCTCGAGGACATTATACTATGTGAAATATGCCAGTCACAGAAAAGCAAATACTAAATAATTATATTATAAGAGGTATTTAAAATAGTTAAATACAGAAAATCAAAAAGTAAATCATGTTGAAAGGAGCTTCAAGGAAGTGTAGAAACGAAAAATTGCTGTTCAATGAGTACAAAATTTTAGCCATCCAAGATGAAAAAGTTCCATAGATGTAGTGTAAAACACTGAGATTACAGTTAGCAATACTAAGTTTTTTAAGAACATAGATCTTGTTTTATAAATTAGAGACTTTTAAATTTACAGTATATTTACAATTTCCTTTTTAAAAGTCTTCTACAAAAATCCATATTCTGCAAGAATTTATTCATGATAACATTGTTAAATCTCAGATGTAGTTATTTATATTAGCCACCAATAATAACTAGAAACTGTGATTAAATTTCCTCATTAATCTTACATGTCCTTAATGAGGATTAAATGAGAACATGTGAAAAGGCAGCTTTTAGGGATATTTTTATTTATTTGAAAATTATCTGATGCCATTAATAGATTCTTATACAATTTTTTAAAACAGAAAATATTTTTAAAACCATTTACTAGAGTAAGAAGAAGTAATGTTTAGAGATCATCTGCTTTTTGTTTTCAATAAAATTTATGTAAACAAGGAATACATAAAAGAAAATGAATGTTGACAAAATTAAGCAACATATTAATATGAAAAGGGAGGTAGGCATGCTTAGAAATGAATGCAATTAAGCAAGTAAATATTACTAGAAACACTGAACTACAGAGTCAATCTTATAAAATATCAATCATTAGGAAACTATAAAAGTATGAATAAACAAGAGTAAATGATGCAAAAAATAAAACAAATGGATGCCAGTGAAAATAGGAGTAACTATAGGAAAGCAAAATGTAAAATTTTTCATGAAGACTATTACTGCTAAATTATTGAAAACTTGCAAACCATTCTCCAGTTAACATTCCTACAATCATTGTTGTCCTCTATTTTCCCTATAGCACTAATAATCATGAAGTTATGCTTATTTTTGTCTATTTCCTCAAATAGAATGTAAGCTTAATTTGGACAAAGATTTTGTTTTATTCAGTGATTTAATCATAGGTACCTTGAAGAGGACTGGCAAATAGTAAAATACTTAAGGAATATTAATATTTCATTTCCAAATGCAGAAATGGAAGAGTAATGAATGGATTAGTCATATCCTAGTAAAAGAATATTTTTTTAATTAACAACCTTTACTTTTTAAAGCAGCACACAAAAATACACAAGATGTGCATAATGCAATGATACATTTCTATATTATTAAGAATAGAGTATGTGTGTTTTTGCCACAGCAAATAAGTAAGCACGGAGATGGTTATGTTAATCAGTTAGATATAAGCATTCCAATTGTATATCAAATCAGCACATTGTACCTCATAAAGGCACTAATGTACACAGTTATGATTTAATAAAGAATTAAAAAATACACAACAACAACAATAAATGCCACTCAGCAAGACACTGTCACACATTGACATGAACATAGCTGTGAGATGTTGATATACCAAGGTTATGAAACCTTACTGAGTTTTTTGTACGTTGAGTCCAATATAAGATCATGGTGTCAAGTTCTCAAACATAATTGTCATATCTCATATATAAGAATTCTCTGTACTTTCTGCTCAATTTTTTCTAAAGTTAATTGTCAGACCTAGTAGTCCTGCCTCCCCACAAATTCCCCCATTATCAATATTCCATACCAAAGTGGTACATTTGTTACAATCAATGAACATATTGTAACAAGAATATAATTGAGCTAGGATGCAAATGAGGCAATGTAGAAGCAGTCCAAAGTTACAAATGTCCAATTTACATACAACTCATCCTTACGAACAGAGGCTATTACAGTTACAAATATCCAACTGATGTATGACTCACACCTATGAATGGTGGCTATTACAAGCAGTAGGTGAATGTACCTCTTCCAGCTCATGTACAAATTCAATGTAAGAATGAACATACAGAACCTCTCTCATTCACAATCTGGGGACCGCCTGTATAAGAGTATTATATTTCATATATGTTTATCTATTTATTTGGACCTTAGGTAAAAAGAATTGAGTCAATCTTACTTCTTAATTCATGACACACTATCATTATTGGTCAGAGAAGGCCAGACCTCTTGTTAATTATTTTTCCTGTTTTCAATTTTATGCTTTCTTTCTCCTCTAACTCACTAGCAACTATTTCAATATGTTATATATATATATGTCTTTATATTTGAATGTTTTCCAAAATGTGTATTGTTATTTGGGGCATGTTTTCTAGTTTATAAAAGTAGGACTCCCTTATCTTATTCTGTTCTTTATTTTATTTAAGTAACTATGATGTTTTAAAGATCCATCTATATTGCTGTATGTATGAGGTCGCCATTTGTAAACTCATCTCCTAGAAAAAGTTCCACATACTTCATCGGTGAATAACACTAAAGTCACCTTTTACACTTAAATGGCTCCTCTTGGCCATTTGGTGACCATAGTGATATTCAGAAATGAAGTTAGAAATACTTTTTTTTAAAAGATGAATTTGTGATCTTAACTGTCAGACTTGTACAGTGGCAGCTATGATGGCCATTCTAGGAAAAGAGTTCCAAAATTGCTATGAAAGGTGGACTAGGTGCTGGTGCCAGTACATAACTTCCAAATGGGAATACCTCAAAGGTGGCCATAGTGATGTTCAACTATGAGGTATGTAGCACTTTTTATAAGAGTTTGTGTATTTGATTGTCAGACCTCACACATCTAAAACATACTTCTAACTTCTATATAATACTTGATGGTATATATTCACCACATTTAATCAATGATAGATATTAGGTTGCTTTTCATGTCCTTTCACAACAATATATTTCAATAAACTTTCTTGAATGTATTCCCTTGCAAAGCTATATTATAATTACCTTGGGATGTATACTTGGGGAAAGAATTGTTGGGTAACAGGATACTCAAGTATGAAATTTGCCTATATAGTGATATACTGCTCTCCAGAAAGGCTACACACTCCTCTCAGAAGTACATGATGGTAAATGTCTTAGCTAGTTTCCCAGAAGGAACAATACAAGGATTTTATGCTGGTAGTTTATTTAGATCTTTCTTTCTTTCTTTTTCTCTTTCTTTCTTTCTTTCTTTTTTTTTTTTTTTTTGTAGATACAGATTCTCACTTTATTGCTATTAGGAGAGTGCCATGGCGTCACACGCTCACTACAACCTCTAATTCCTAGGCTTAGGGGATTCTCTTGCCTCAGCCTCCAGAGTAGCTGGGAGTACAGGCACCTGCCATAATGCCTGCCTTTTTTTTTGTTTCAGTTTGGCCAGGGATGGGTTCGAACCCGTCACCCTCGGAATATGGGGCTGGTGCCCTACCCACTGAGCCACAGGTGCCACCTTGCTGGTTGTTTATTAGAAGGTTATCTCAGAATGCAAGAAGAAAAAACTGGAGATACCAATACAGAAAAGGGAGAAAAACCAATAATGTGTGCATTAATGACTTTGTCATTGGTGGGAGCAATAGGAACTCAGTTCCACTAGATACATTTGGAAGCATATAGAATAATCCCCTCCCCAGAAATAAGTGAAAAAAAAAGAAACCTAACATGGAAGCTTTTATTAGTTTATGATACCCGCTAGTCAATAATCATTACTGGTGAAGTTAACCTCCCTCACCTCTGACCCTGCTCTTCTGAGATGTGCAAGTCTCCTGTGCTCCCTGTATGTCTTATCTCTGGATGTCCATGCACCTAGGGAGTTACCCTAATTGTCAATACATTGAATAGCACAGAAAGTAAAATCACATGGTATGTGCATGAGGTGAGATGCAAATTTTCATAAAACTCTATAATAGGGGCAGCACCTGTGACCCAAAGGAGTAGGGCACTGGCCCCATATGCCGGAAGTGGCAGGTTCAAACCCAGCCCCAAACCAACACACACACACACACACAAAAAAAAACCCCTCTATACAAGGAGTAAATCAGAGGTGGTACAGAAAGAATGGGAGTCAATGAACCAGATCATCTGCCGTAGTACCCATAACCCTATTGCTTTACCAACATTTGGCATTATTCAATCTCCTATTTTTTGCTAGTGTGATGGATAACTTACCATTATTTTACTTTTTACTGTTCTATAAGTTCATGTGAATTTGTGATGATTTTACTGATGAGTGTGAATGTCTATCTCTTTATGCACTTGCTAGCTTTAGGGGTTTCTATTTCTCTTTGCTTTTCGTTTATACCATTGACTCTTTTTCTATTGAGGTTTTTATCTTTCACCTGAGTAAGCAAACATTACATGTAATTATATTGTTTTACTGTTTATTATCTTTTCATGGCATTCTTTGTTGAATATAAATCCTGAATTTTAATATAATTAGGTTACTTACTGTCATATGGATTTTACAGTTAAAATTTCATGTTTGAAATCCTTTTTCCGGCTCCTAGGTCACACACATGTTTCCTCTACTCCCATCTATTAACATTATAATTTTTATCTTTCATATTTATATCATTAATTCATGTAGAGTTCAAATAATTTATGCTGTGTTAACTTTTTTTTCCTCCATAAAATGAGCCAGTTTCCCAAAATTAATAATTAAGTGGTCTGTCCTTTCTTCATTAATTTCTGGGAATTATTTAAACATATATGTACTTTTAGGCTCTCTCTTTTGCTTTTTATTGCTCATCTAACTTGTTCATAAAATTACATTGGTGCTATCACTAAGATTTTTTTAATACCAGTGTCTAGTATAGCAGTTATCCCATTACTTTTCTTCTTAAAGATTGATTTTACTTTTCACGTTATATTATTACTTTATATAAATTTTGGATTAATTATGGATTTCTCAGAAATTCCCATTGAGATTTTTACTTTGAATACATCAAATTTAATAATTTCTAGAAATAATTGATTCAGAGAAATGCAAATCAAAACCACATTGAGATTTCATCTAACTTCAGTAAAAGTGGCTCACATAACAAAATCCCAAAACTACACATGTTGGTGTGGACATGGATAAAGAGGAACACTCCTACACTGCTGGTGGGAGTGCAAGCTAATATATCCGTTTTGGAAAGAAGTATGGAGAATACTCAGGGATCTAAAAGTAGACCTGCATTTAATCCTGTAATTCCTCTACTAGATGTATACTCAAAAGACCAAAAATCACTTTATAACAAAGATATTTGCATCAGATTATTCAGTGCAGCTCAATTCATAATAGCCAAGTCATGGAAGAAGCCCAAGTGCCCATCACCACATGAATGGATTAATAACTGTGGTATATGTATACCACAGAATATTATGAAGCCTAAAAAATGGAGATTTTACCTCTTTTACATTTACATGTATGGAGCTGGAACATATCCTACTTAGTAAAGTATCTCAAGAATGGAAGAAAAAATATCCGATGTACTCAGTACTATTATGAAACCAATTTAGAATCACTCAGACTTTCATATGAGGAATAGAACTATGGCCAAAAATGAAGGAGGGAGGAGGGGGGATAGAAGGGGAGGGGGGAGATCAAATCAAGGGAGGGTGAATGGTGGTATCACACCTATGGTGCATATTGCAAGGGTACATGTCAGATCTATTAAGTACAGAGTGTAAATGTCTTAACAATAATTAAGTAAATGGGATGAGGTATATATTAACCGGTGTTATGTAAATGCTCCTAATTCTATATGAAATGAGCACATTGTACGCCATAAATGTATTAATATATATATGATCTATGCGTTTATGATTTAATAAAAACATTTTAAAAATCCCTGTGATTTTGAAATAAAAAAAACCACTAAGTCATTTCATTTGAGGACAGAGAATGTCCCCCAATCTATTGTATTTAAATTATCTGTGTATTTTATTAAAAATCTAAAGTTTCCTACAAGTAGTGAAAGAAAAGATAAGATTAAGGATTCAAATTATTAGCTCAATGAGGGGCTAAGACTGGATGAGAAGCATCTTTTGCATGCCACTGTCACAGAAAGGACTAAAGGTGGTGAGTGGACATCCACCTTCATATCAATTGTTTAAGAGCATTCTGAATTAAAATAAATGTGACAGGAGGCAGCCAAAGTGAAGAAACAGGAATAAATGTGACCTCCTTTGATATCTGGTGGCATACAGAGAAGACTAGAGCACATGTGGGAAAGACACAGAAAGGAGAATCCCGGGGCTTGACACTACCATCATGATCATTGCTATGTGACTTGTGGGAGGGGATCCTACACTGCAGAAGGCCCCAAGACTGATGTAGGGAGCTATCTGGAGACTGTACAGATGCATTGCACTGGAAAGAATACACAGTAGAGACGTACTGGCACACGAACCCTGAACATTGAGCCTGGTACCACTTTAAAACTCTAGACCTAAAATGCTACCTCTACCCAGGAGTCATATCCATTGCTGCTATGTCTTCATTGCCCTCATCTGTGTCCTTCCAAATTACATGTGTTTCATAGAGACTAGCTGAATGCAAGACAGAGCCACCTAACTCCATCACACCAAGCAAGTCCCAAGTCTCAAGTTGCAATACTGAATGGCACCTTTGTGAAGCTGTAGGGGAAAATCCAGTTACCAATCCCAGCTCTTTGATAAATGGCTGGTTAATTACAACTCCAAAAGCCCTCAATCCAATTTCACCTTACCAGCTTCTCTAACCACACAGTGAAAAATAATCATGGGACAGAAACAGTGGAAAATCTCTGGCAGCATGAATAATCAGAATAGATCAACTCCCCCAAGGAATGACAAAGGAGACACAACAGAAGATCCCATTCATAAACAAATGGCTAAGATGTCAGAAATTAAGTTCAGAATCTGGATGGCAAATAAAAATAATAGAATGAAAGTAAAATTGGAATTAGAAATTCAAGTAGTAATTCAAAAGTTGTCTCAAGAATGCAATGAACTCAAAGACAAAATGTCCAGAGAGTTTGACATATTGAGGCAAGAACTTGCAGCCCTCAAAGATCTGGGAAATACAGTAGAATCTCTCAGTAACAGAGTGGAGAAGGCAGAAGAAAGGATCTCTGACATTGAAGACAAAGCTCTTAAATGCTCCCAAATGCTCAAAGAGGCAGAGAAGTAGAGAGCAAAAATAGATCACTTCCTGAGAGAGTTGTGGGATTACTCCAAAAGAGCAAATATTTACCTTATAGGAATTCTTAAAAGAGAAGATGTTCCTAAATGCATAGATGCTCTACTCCAAGATATAATAGAGGAGAATTTCCCCAGCATGTCAAGAGATACTAAAATTCAGATAGCAGACAGTCTCAGAACCCCAGGAAGAATCAATCCAAATAAAGCATCTCCTACATATATTGTAATTAACTTCACCAAAGTTAATATGAAGGAGGAAATTCTGCAAGAAAATCATAACCTACAAGGGGGAGAATATTAGAATGACTGTAGATCTCTCAGTTGAAACTTTGCAAGCCAGAGGTGGATGGTCATTAACCTCTAATCTCCTAAAACAACTTTCAGCCCAGGATCCTATACCCTGCTAAATGTTTCATTTGTGATGGAGAAATCAAATACTTTAATGAGATACACATGTTGATGTAATGTTCCATAGCTAAACCAGCTCTCCAGGGTATTCTCAGACCCATTCTTCACAATGCCCAGTACAATGCTCTACCACCAAAGTAAGCTCAATCAGAAATTTTTGATCAAAACCCAACTTCCACAATGGCAAAGGGATTATAAATGCCCACTGGACTTTCAAAAAATTTGACACCTAAAATACTACCAGGCTTATCAGTTTTCTCAATTAATGTGAATGGTTTAAATTGGCCTCTAAAGAGGGACACATTGACTGACTGAATACATAAACTCAGACCATATATCTACTGAATACAAGAATCTCATTTTACTTTAAAGGATAAAAATAGACTCAGGGTGAAGGGATGGTCACCTATACTTCAGGCAAATGGAAATCAGAAAAAGGCAGGAGTTGCAAGTTTTTTCACAGATATAATAGGCTTTAAACCAACAAACATAATGAAAGATAAGGATGGTCACTACATATTTGTCAAGGGAATCACTCAACATGAAGAGATTTCAATTATTAACATTTACATGCCCAACTAGAATGCTCCTCAATTTATAAAGGAGACCCTAACAACGTGAATGATTTAATATCTTCCAGCACCGTAACAGTCAGAGATTTTAACATCCCTTTGGCAGTGTTGGGTAGATTCTGCAAGAATAAACTAAGCAAACAAATTTTAGACTTAAATCTGACCCTACAATAGATGGGCTTAGCAGACATCTACAGAACATATCATCCAAACAAAACTGAATACACATTCTTCTCATCAGCCCATGGAACTTCCTCTAAAATTGATTACATCTTGGGTTAAAAGTCTAAACTCAGAAAATTAAAAAGAATAGAAATTATTCTTTGTATCTTCTTGGACCATCATGGAATAAAAGTTGAATTTAATAACAACAGGAATCTTCATACTCCTATAAAGACATGGAAGCTAAATAATCTTATGCTGATTGATAGCTGGGTCATAGAGGAGATTAAGAAGGAAATTGCCAAATTTTGGGAACAAAACAATAATGAAGACACAAATTATCAGAACCTATGGGATATTACAAGGGCAGTCCTAAGAGAGAAATTTGTAGCATTACATGTCTTCCTCAAGAGAATGGACAGAGAGGAAGTCAACAACTTAATGGGCCATCTCAAGTAACTGGAAAAGAAAGAACATTTCAACCCCAAACCCAGCAGACGAAAAGAAATAACCAAAATTAGGGCAGAATTAAATGAAATTGAAAAAAAATCATTCAACAGACCAACCAATCAAAAAGTTGGATTTTAAAAAGATAAAAAAAATTAATAAACCTTTGGCTAACCTAAGCAGAAGCAGAAAAGTAAAATTACTAATATCATCAATCAGAAATGACAAAGGTGAAATAACAACAGACACCTCAGATTAAAAAAATCCTTAGTGAACACTAAATACAAAACTCTAGTCTCTTTTTTTTTACTGTTTTTTTACATATACATGTGTTTATTAGGTTTCCACTTCTTGTCTTCATAAAATTAAAAAGGCTTACAATTTACTAGGAATAACAATATTTAAGATAAGGACTAGAAACAAAAACCTCGTAAAGAATGAAAATAAATACATTCAGAAAATGAATCAGATGATTGCTGCATTGAAATATTAAGCAATAATAATAATAATAATGCAAAGTAAGTAACATTCACATTGTCAAATAAGAGTATGTCTATTATAGAATGCTTTGACTTTGAAGTTCAGTATG